>JAODKF010000001.1:52557904-52569547 GCA_026779585.1 Mormyrus proboscirostris
TTGCTGGTTTGTCCCTGGGGTTGTAAATGTGTTCCTCTCTCTCCCTGCCCCCCCTCTCCCACACTCCCTTAAGGACTTTAGGAGACTGGGGGGGGCGGGTGCTGTAGAAGCCGATAGTGGCATGTCATCTGGGATTAGCATGCAACCGCCATTAACGTCAGAGTGGTCCCAGCTGGCTGTCAGGAAAAAGGCATGCTTATTTTATAAAGGGGCAGGCCTCTGAGGTGGGGGACACGTGACATCAGGGGGAGACACCCCGCCGTTATCAGAGCAGCGTGGAAGTTGCATCCTGCTGGGGTTTCTACCTTTCTCATTCTTGCAGAGGCATTGAATGAGCAGCTTAAACACACTTGTGCAGGAGTACTGAGATTGCCTCATGCATTTTATTTAGGTCTGTGAAGCCATATAGGAAGAACGGAGTAAATATTGTGTTAGTCTCTGCAGTAACTGGACAGTATCATCGCTTCAGTAACATTTCTTTGCTATTAGATTATCATCATTTTCCATATTGAGTTGTTTGACTCGTTGTGGAACTCTTTGCCTATAACAGCTCCCATGCCTCCAGGATGGCCTTGGATTTCATACTGAAGACTCAGATTACCTTTGCAGTTCTGTGGTATAATAGTCTCCTCCTTTTCAGGCTTGAGTGGGTGTAACAGGGCCCTGGACTCTGTGATGAGGTGATGGAATCATTGATCAGGTGATGGATTATGAGACAAGGTAAGGACTTTTTGACAGAGCGATGAACTCTGTGATAGGGCGATCCACGTTAATATGTCAGAGCTGTTCTTTGACACACCCCCAGACGTCAGCTCCGCCTCCCACAGCAATTAATGTGTAATGTGCGATGTGTCACATTTATTGGTGTCTGGAGGTTCCTGAGGGCTTGACATAGGGAGGTGCGTGTCTTGAGAGGGCTGCACTCTGCATCTTATCATAGCCACTCAGTACTGAATTATGGATGAGCTGAAAAGCTATGAATTATTCATAGGGCAGGAGTGAAGAGAGATGTGTCCATTCACATTTCTGACCGTGTGTTTTTGAACGAGTAAACAGCCCTGCGGCGCATTTTGTCAGGATGGTCCATTCTGTGCCGGCATCTGTGCCTGTTTGTATGCTGCTGCCAGTGCAACGAGGACAGAGCAAGCAGTTCACCTCTAGGGAAGCTGGGCGTCGCAGAAAAACACGCCCTTTCTCAATCACTGCTTTACCACACATTTACTTCCCATCTTTCTCAGGTCGTCACTCCCTGCACACAGAACTTTTGAAGTGGAATTCTGGATATTAAGAAGCATTCCCCCCGAGTTATCTTTCTGCTGGACTTCTGTCACCCTGCATTTGTGACCTTTTCTATGCATATGTCTCTCTCCCTTTCTGTCTCACTTCCTATCTGTCTGTCCATCAATCTGTCGTTACATTATTTGCCCCTGATTCCTCATCTCAGTCCTTTTCTTTTCTGACCTATGGCCTAAATACACAGAAAAATGTGTATTTTCAAAGATACACAAAGATGCCTCAAAGGGCATATTTTCACAGGATACCGTCCATCAGGATGTTTAGCAGACGGTACAGCCAGGACCCCCCAGGAGAATGGCGCACGCTGCTCTGTCGTCACAGCAACCTAAATATTTACACGGACAAACACAGCAGAGCATGTGTTTATTTGCATACATTTGTGGTGTGGGCGTCAGGGCTGGGAGAAGATGAAGGTCAGTGGTGACAGGCAGTTAAAAGGGTGGGGGGGCAGAAGGTATATTAAAGAGGAAATGAGAGATGAACTGGCTGGAATGGTGTTGGCTGGACCGTGGGAGGCCGGGGGCCATTCGGAAAGCAGGATCGGGTTCTGGATGTTCCGTTAGAAGCCCCATCTGCTGCCTCAGGTCCCAGGGTGAAATGAACAGGTTGTGTCATTGTTCTGTGTTGGCCTGTTGGACGTGTCAGTAGACCCGCCCCCTTGCCTCATCACTCGGGTTTCTGGCGCCACATCTACAGGTGTATCGTCCACCTCCCCTCTGGTTTGCCCATTCCCCGTCCTGCCGTGACGTCCCCCTCTCCAGAGGAGCTTCTACCCTCAGCAGCTCAACATGCCACCCAAAGCTTCATCCTTAGTACTAGGGTTGCCTCCTGTCCAGGATTTTCTGAGACCACCTCAGTTTTTGGTCATCTGTCCATGACAAAATGAACTGGATTCAAGGACACAGAATATCCCTGTCAAACAGGCCTAAACAAACCTTTGGAATGGTGTCGCTATGAGCAATATTTTTAGTCAATTACTGGGTGTCCAGGATTTTACCGGACGGAGGTGACAACCCTACTTAGTACACATCATCCTTTGCTCTTGGCCCCTGCGATGAAAACCCAGTTTAATTTAAATCACCAATTAACAAATTAAGACAAGAATTCCGCACACTTCAACTGACAGTGCGCTGAGGGCGCGTTCATTGGTACTGGGGGCTGCGTTAGCTGGCAGCAGGCATGCTAACCCCGCTATCCTTCTGCACAGGACTCTGTGCACTTGCTTGTTTCAAGCTCATTCCTCATAAAGTAACTTGGTTTTTGTACATTACATATTATTTACTTAGCGGACTTCATGCTCTGCTAACTTAATGGACATTAGACCCTATGGCACAGCGGCCGTGTTACTGTTATAAATTATTGATTATGGATGTCTAGATAGATAGATAGATAGATAGATAGATAGATAGATAGCCATCATACTCACACCCATCATTCCTCCTCCACCAACCATAGAGAAGATCAGGGGTAACAAAAGCTACCATCTCTGGAGTCCTATGAGATGTCCTCCAGCAGTGGGCCCACAGAAGGCCTCACACAGCAAGGTGGACCAGTCATGTATCGGGCAGCCATGTGGACACCAGCACAGCACAGACAAGCACATGTTCAGGCACCATCTATGGTTACCATAACATATGTGGAATTGTTTTATATATGCGTTACGCCATTATGTTGGCATCATGTTTCATCTGTGAGTGAACGTGTCATAACATGCGTTAAGAAAAACAATGCATACATTGTGAAAGCATAGAATGGGTTGATTATATAGGGCTTTGTGGTGTCTGGGATGGCTTCCCCTGCCACAGAAGGGGCACAATGGTCTCCAGGCAGTGCTGCGTTTCACTCCCAGCATCACACATACATACATGTGCCTCAATGCAAAGACTGTATGAAATAAAGCCTTACATTTGATTATGTCACCTGGAAGTATTCGGTTTCGACTTGTGTCTGTTTCATTTCATCAGCTGCTCTTAGAGGTTGGGCCTCAGCAGTTTATCAGTAACAGAGAAGATCACTTTCCTCCCCACTAAGTAGCCGACGATGTATTTAGTTACCATCTTATCTTACGATGTCATTGTTGTTGAAGATGGTGTTGGATAGGTAATTGGCTCACTGGTGATTGTGCGTCGGTTGGGGGGGGGATGGGTTTCACGAGGATTGAGTTTCTCTGTAAAGCAGTTCTGCACTCAGGACAAACGGCCCTAACGATGTAAACAGACATGCTGGCTGAGGAGCACGTCATGTGAGCAGGACAGGATGGAGGATACGAGGAGGCCCCTGTCACATGATGAGGGCGAAGTGAGGAGGCCCCTGTCACATGATGAGAGCAAAGCAAGACGCACAGTATTTCCTGGTGTGAGTGCTGAAATCACCACAAATGTGCCCTGCTGCGATCTCGAGATGTAGCCTATTCTAGCTCCTCTGGACATCTAGTGTACAGAGGAATATGTCCAGCCATACATAAGTTATTTCTTTAGATTAAAGCTATGTGTGGCCAAACAAAAGTAGATGCCCTCAAGCTGGGCTTGTATGAAATGTTCATTAACCAACTTGAACTTGATCCTCCCGCTTCCCAGAGCTCCCCATTGACACTCCTGGCTGCATTCTCCTCTTCTACCATTTTGTAGTACCAAACATAGCCACTCACAGGAGACCCGCAAAACCTCACCACAAGAACCAGGAAAGTGAATTATGTCCTGCTTTACTGAGCCCGGCTGCGCCCACACTAAGTGAGGTCAGTGCTCAGGACATTGTGCTCTTGTTTGGCCAATAGTGCTCCATGGGCCAGTCTAGGAGAAGTTTGAACTCATGAAAAACTGATGCTGAACAACTCCATTTAGCACACTGAGAGTGTTATAAAGCTAGTCCTGGTCACATGGTCTCAGAGCCGTAAACATGTCTGCTTGCATGCATTTTATTCTGTTCCTTTCTGTTTGTTAGTCAGACACCAGTATACTAGTTTTTGAAATGCACGATCTTTCCACCACCCATGCCATACACAAGGCACTGGAATTCGACAAATTCTCCTTATCGCTGTAACTAATTGACAGATTCATGGTCATAGATGCCTGCAGTAATAAAGTCCATTTGGCTCTGATGAGTCTAACCCTGCCAGATATAAATGGGCCAGCTTTGTTTTGGAAACTTACGTCCCCTATGTTTCTATCAAGTTCCCTGGCAGGTTTTTAATTCTATCTTCATACTGTCTGCAGTTTAAAGGAGTACCGGCCTTCTTTAACATTGCCCTTTTTATCTCATAATTCTGCTCTCCCATCACACAGGAGTGGAAGACATGGGCCAGATGAGTTACTGAGTGTTCCATCCCTAGGGTAAACTGATGTTATTTTATCTGAATGGTGCTGATTGAGTTGTTTTGGTTATACTTATTGGTTATGCTTTACCTGAGGACATGAATAATGTAGTCTTGCTTACTTAATGCATTAATTAACCAGTAACTAAGTGTTAATTATATGCTGATCCCATGCTTGTTCATCCTTAATCAATCATGACAGTTCATGTATTCCATTCAGGCACTATATTAGTTAATAGTTAATTAACTAATTTATAATGGGAAGACCATTTGAGGTGGCAAAAATAAACTCATTTGCTACTCAAGAATTAATCATCAACTAATATTGGTTTCCTCATGAAATACATGAACTGTCATGATTGATTAATGATGAATGAACATGGGATCAGTACTTAACAAACACTTAGTTACTGGTTAATCAATGCAAATAAGCATTATTCATGTCCTCTCAAGATAAGTGTTACCCAATTATTCCATTTTTTTAAGGAATTTAATTTTTTCTAATTTTTAAGAATGCCTACTAATGTTGAAACCAAACCTTGGGTAAATCGAATTTACTCCTTGTTCTTATATGTTATTCAAGTTATGTTTAATTTAGGATTAGGAGGAAGTTCAGTATTTAAATGAAACTTTTTTTCTTTGTGGTGTTTTTTTCTTTATTCAGACACATTTGTTCATAGTGTCAGATTTTTATGCCTAGAGCCATCATGACAGAGGTATACAGTTAGTATTTGAAGAGCATATCAAGTTATATATGTAAAGTTATTTAAACTTCCATTTATTTTTTTCTTGTAAAAATACTATTATACTATGGGGAAAAGACAGAAATAAATTCTCATTTTGAATCAACATCAAGTATTTCTACTGCGAAAATGTAAAAAGTTTTTACCATGAAAAAGAAGTGCATACATAAAATGTGTAAAATAAATACTGAAGGAAGGTCGTGTGATTCCCAGGCTGTTAATTACTTTTGGAAGTGAAAGGTTAGTCTCTGCTCACTAAAACCGCCATATGTTTTATTCTTCCTTTAAGAGACCAGACGAGCTGGAAAAAACATTAGCTGTGGCTTTTTCTACTTTAGAAGGATGATTTCTGTATGCTCGATATGATTTTATTATAGAGAAGATACTCTTTTGTGAGATTGCCAGGGTCAGGGTTTTGGGAGAAACTAGCTCATATTTTTCCAAAACAATAACCTCAAATGACCTACAACACGCATGTGTGCTCACACAAATGTAAAAAATATTTACAGTATGAGTTCTACTTAAAAAAATTTTGATGGATGTCAATGAATACCCCCCTGCCTCCCAAATAACAAGGGTGGGCAATCTTATCCAGAAAGGGCCGGTGTGTTTACCAGTTTTTTTGGGATAACCGTTCAATTAGTTGCTCAAACCCAGTTGTGCAAACTCTTAAGTCGATCGGTCCTCTACGTTCTACTCTAAGCACGGAGTTGCAGCGAAAAGCTGCATGTCTAGCGGCCCTTTCTGAATAAAATTAGCCACCCCTGTGCTAATCAATACTTTTCAGTCTGAGATTTGTCCCTATTGCTCACTACAGTTACCGTACTTATGACCAGAGAACCACGCAACAATTACGTTTCAAACTACATTTTCAGACAACCTCACATTATATGTGATCGTGGAGCTAAATTATTCCTTATTATGTATTAAAGACTTTTATATTTCTTACTTACATGGTGACTATTCCCTTATTAGACTGCATTTTCCACCATCGCTGACATATTTACCCGAAGCTACGCTTCTAACTACAGCTCGTGATCTGTAGTTCGAACTTAACAACAGTGTTTGCGAACGTTCGTTCTAACTATGGTTTTGGGAAACACCTGCATCGTACTAACATAGTTCGAACCACGCAAGCAACTATGGTTTTGGGAAACACACCCCAGGCCGGATGTGGGGTCACACACACTACAGGGTCTCCTTCCCTGTGGAATGGAGGGGTTTTGTCTTGTAGAATCATCTCATTGGGCTTCCTTTTCACTCCCACTGTTAGTCACCATGGGAAATGTAACAGGGCTCCATGTTGGAAGGTGAAAATCATAGAGATAAATTATATGCAAAGGGCAGCCAGCCAACTGTTGCTGGATTGGTGTAGTAGGAAAAGGACTTGGATCAGTTATCCCAGAAAAATGTGATTGGAAGGTATTGACATCAGTGAATGAGAGAGGGGCTTGTTCCTCTGTGGGAGGGGTAAGGAGAGCAGCAGAGGACACCCATCAGGCGGAATGGGAGGCTCTGTCTATCACACATCCACTCTGCTGTCAGTTTATGTTTGAGTCCCACTGGGTTTTGAGCCATCACTCTTCTGGGACTATCGAGAGGGTGAGGGATCACCTCCTACAGCATGTTACTTCACGTACACGTGCTCTGCAGGGCATTCAGAGGTGCGCGCTGTGCCTCACCCCAACATCACTTTGGGATCTCGTTGGCCTGCTTAATTAACAAGGGTGTACCAGGTTCCTCCCCTAGGTAGCGTGTCTGGCAGGCTACATTACAAGCCTCCTGTCTGCACTGGCTAGACCCTGCAGCCAAACGGTGCTGCCAGCCCAAAACGAGCGGCTCAGCCTTTCCAAAGCAATGAACAATAAAGCTCTTCTCATGATCCATTTCATTAAAAAAAATGAAATTACATTGATTATAGTCATAAATCTAAATAATGGTGATGAAAATGATTGTGCGATATGAGCAAAATAATGGACGACAATAAAAGCTAAGTAAAATAAACAAAATAAAAACCTTTTTAGATATTTTAGAATTTTTGTACTTCATGACATATATATAAGGTAACTGCTAATCAGTAAAAAAGACAGTAAAACTCAATATATCAGTATTATGTGGAAAATAGCTGCCTATATTAGTTACATTTACCCCGCGTGGCTTTATTATGACTTATTTTAACATACACTGGATTGTAGGCAGATGAAAAATTAGATTGCAGTGAGTAGCTGTATGCTGCAGTGGGCTGTCTTTAACTTTAGGTCGTGGGCAGTCACAGGGAGTCCTGATCTGCAGTTGGTCACAGATGCGGTCTTGAGGCTGCTTTTTGTCTAAGACACAGCATAATGTCACCTTGGGTGTGCATCCACCGGGGTCAGTGCATGTGCACACTGACATTTCACCCAATCTGCCTAAAAAAGGTGGAGCGACCGGTGCAGCTGATCCTGAGGGTGCAGGGAAGGAGTATTTGTACATCTCCTCCTGTTCCAACCGTCAACAGATCTGAGGTCCTGGAACTATAGTCATGTGCTCAAAAAAGTCAATATACGCAACTCTGAATGGATGTTGGGAGGGATCATGTGACGTGTGACCCAGCAGAAAAAATGACTTGAACACCAGGTGCACAGCTGGACCCCCATAGAGCAGCAGATAAAAAGACAAGTCGCTGAGGAGCAGCATGTTTGGACATGAATGGCAGCTCTGTGTGTTTTACAGAGCTGTATACGGCCCCCAGTACACCACATCCATGATCTCCTAAAATCTGACGGCCTGGGTCTTATTTTTAAATGTATTTATCTGCTGTGTGTCCCTGGAAGATGTATGGACAGCGCCTCATATCTTCCCTCTAGGGGTGTAACGAGATCTCGTGTCATGAGATCTTGCGATATTACAACATGAACTTTTTCGTCAGCGTGAATAGTGGTCTTGCGAAGCCTCTTTAAATCAGCTGCTGTAAGTATATCAGCGTCTGACGAAATGACCAAATAGATGCCCCAGACACTTGTAAATCTTTTGTGTGGCAGTATTTTGGGAAAATGTAAATGGCGAAATGGTGACAGAGAAAACACAAACCATCTGTAAGCATTGTAGGAAAATAACACTACTACTATGCAAAGTCATTCGCAGCACCATCATCGCGCTTTACTTAAATCCACTGTACCGGTGAAGAAAACAATAAAAAAGTTTTATGTTTGTTATTTAGACATTAGTAATATTAGTAATATATTTCCTCTTTGAAGTTTTCCTTAAAATATTGTTAAAATATCGTTTTGTCTCGTTCTCATGAACCCAATATCGTGTCTCGTCTCGTGGACTGAGTATATCGTTTTCAAGATTCTGTTTTATTTTCCTGATAACAGCACTTCACTGTACGAAAAACACCTACCTTTGGAAGACTTAGGGACTTCATGAACCAACCCAAACTCTCCAACTCCATAATAATTAAACCATTAGCCCTAAGACATCCATCTCTAAACAGTGAGTTACAATCAAGCATGGCCCAGTGGGTGGAGCTACTATGCTGTCAATATTCGCCTGGTTACACAAGTAAAACAGCCTGTGGGTGAGTGATGTTATGCAGAGTGTTGTTTTGAAGCTTCATCCCCCTGACATCATCTATACCAGTGAAACATATGTTTTACACCCGATTTAGGGCAAATCATTCCAGGCTAAATTTAAATTGGGGAAAAATGTTCTTGCTATGTGTCTTTTTAAGTGATTTGTTTAATAAACAAGAAGAGATTTTGGACAGAAAAAACTGTGCAAACAGGTTAATTGCACTACAAGCTTACTGCATCTCAATGAAGGCAGAATGTTGATTGACCGTTTCATTAGTTTAGCTTCTTGGTTGTTAATTAATTATGCATTTACATTTTGTAACGTGGAGCACTAAGCCTGCATGATCCACACAGGGAAATCATTTGTATTAACATGGTCGCCCAGGGGGTGGCGCTGTCACGTCACACCTCAAGGGTCGGGGTTGTGACTCCTGCCTCTGCCCTGTGTGTGTGCAGTTTCCTTGTTCTCCCTGTACAATGGGGGTTTCCCCTGGTAAAGCTGGTTTTCTCTTGCAGTCAGAGTCATGCGGTTGGTTTGGCCCTTGGGGGGCGCCCAGGGGGCCTGTCTATGTAGAGACATCGTGTACTGTATGGTATACATGCCGACACTGGATCGGCACAGCTAGCAGGCTGCACCCCTGCTAGCAAATTGTTTTCCTCGGGTTCCTGTTGGAAAACCCCGGCTCACTATAAAAACACTTTCGATGGGATAAAATGAGTTTAGAATGACACAGAGATCACAGCAGCTGCACTGCGAGTGAGTGAAACCCAGAGCGGGTGGCCTGGACATGCCCAAGCGCTCACGACAGCGTTTATTCTAAAGGCTATGCGGGTTCACCATCGCGCCCTAAAAAAACAATGGTCCTTTTATCTCAAGACTTTCCGTCCTTCGGGAAGGTAACAAGTTCACAGATTTTCATACTTGGGTGATGACGAAGTCCTCGCGCTGCTGTCCTATCAGCTGGTAATCTACACTTCTTCTCGGGGGGGTGAGGGGTTGAGATAATAAAGCCTCTTTGTCCTCTCGGGCCCCGTTCACACAGCAGACAAACCAGGCCTTGGATCCTATGCAGACGTGGGCGGCTTTGTCAGCGGGACACGGGATCCGCGCCACTGAAAGAGGCTCGTACCGGAAATTTTGCACGTTGACCAACATCGGGGAGAAAAGCATAGCAGAACAAAGCAGAGCAGACAATGGGGCGAATCAGAAACAATAGGCAGTTCGCCAGCATGGAGGAATCTCAGGCGTGTTTGGGGGCTGAGTTCAGAATGGGGGCCATGTTCTGCTGTCTCTATCAAGGCTGATAATGCTGACATGGGGTACTGGGGGGTGGGGTGGGCAACAGCATTGCCTCAGAAGTGAATACAGTAAACTGCGTACTAAAGTAGCCACGTGATCAGTAAAGCTGTATGATTAACAGAGTATCACTGACCAGGCGTGGCAGTTTTCTCTGTGGGCTGGAGACTGTGAGTGACAAGGCATTTATGTGTAAAGGTGGAGCTTTTGCAGGTAGTAGAAACACTTTTGGAAAATGTTCATAAAGCTCCAGATCAGCCAAAGATCACTGTGCATGTCACTGATTTCAGTATGAGCATTTGCCTTGTAACTTTACGATTTAT
Organism: Mormyrus proboscirostris; assembly: GCA_026779585.1. Taxonomy (NCBI): domain Eukaryota; kingdom Metazoa; phylum Chordata; class Actinopteri; order Osteoglossiformes; family Mormyridae; genus Mormyrus; species Mormyrus proboscirostris. The sequence goes on from JAODKF010000001.1 coordinate 52,568,428, forward strand.
ATAAGTTATGCATGAAGGTGGGTTGATTTTCCATGTTATTCCAGAACAGCGCCCCCCAGAGGCCTTCTAAGGGTAAGTAAGAGAGATCCATGTTCAGCACCTGTCAATCTACCTAGAGTCTCTCTGGTTACATGTAAATGTGCACCCCCTCTTCTTTTTTGAGGTAAACACAAGCTGTCCCAATGATACCTGTTGTGCTAAACTAATGTGCTAAATCCTGCAATGGAAAGCTGTGGATTAATGCTCTTTCATACATGACCGTTGAGGGCCTTGCTTGTGTTTGCCTCCTAGTGGTCAGTCTTCTTAGAGGAAGGCTGTGGACCTTCTTCAGGAAGACAGAAAGTCTCTACACATGAGCACAGGCATTTGCCCTCGACACTGTGCTTAATGACTGGTGTTATATGCCAAACTGACAGGATACATGTGTCTGATACACTGGGCATAACAGGATCTTATTGAAACCTCTCGAAATATATCTGTGTGGGTTTTACCCGAATGTGTCCTGTGGTAGATGGCTGATGGTAGATGGTGATGGAGGAACTTGGCAACGCCTATAGTCCCAGCGCAGAGCAGCTAGCTCCCCGTCCTCTGCGCTCTCTTTCAGTCCAGACCTTGTAAGGTAAGCTTCCTGGCTCAGTTAGGTGTTTCACCGGATGCAGTCAGCATGAGTTTGCTGGGATGACCTTGTTGGATCAGCAGAACCCCCTGCAGGAATCCATTATGCACTGCCAGAGAGTCAGGCCACCATAACAGGCATCATGGAGTCAGAACAACTCGTCAGGCACTCCGGGGGGTAGGGAAGGTCTCAACAAATGATCTAAAGATTCCTGTAGCCTTTATGATACATTTAATTGCCTGGCTTGCATACGCTCTTTACAGTTTGGAAAGCTGCACCAAGCTTCACACACTTTACCACTATCCTCTGTCCCACTGGTATCTAAAGCTTGAATCACTGGATATGGGATGGTACATTTCTATTAGTATCTAGTATTTTTCTGGTATCTAAAGCTTGAATCACTGGATATGGGATGGTACATTTCTACTAGTATCTAGTATTTTTCTGGTATCTAAAGCTTGAATCACTGGATATGGGATGGTACATTTCTACTAGTATCTAGTA
>JAODKF010000001.1:52574720-52587433 GCA_026779585.1 Mormyrus proboscirostris
CCTCCATCATCACCATCAGCTCTGCCACCCCGCAGTGCAGTGTGCTGAGCCCCAAGCTCCTCCATCATCACCATCAGCACTGGCACCCTGCAGTGCAGTGTGCTGAGCCACAAGCTCCTCCATCATCACCATCAGCTCTGCCACCCCGCAGTGCAGTGTGCTGAGCCCCAAGCTCCTCCATCATCACCATCAGCACTGGCACCCTGCAGGGCAGTGTGCTGAGCCTCAAGCGCCTCCATCATCACCATCAGCACTGGCACCCTGCAGGGCAGTGTGCTGAGCCTCAAGCTCCTCCATCATCACCATCAGCACTGGCACCCCACAGGGCAGTGTGCTGAGCCCCAAGCTCCTCCTTCATCACCATCATGACTGGCACCCCGCAGGGCAACCTCTCTCCCAACGTCAACAAAACTAAGGAGATGATTGTGGATTTCCGCAAACCAGCACAGCCCCATCTACATCGGAGGCAAGGCTGTGGAGCAGGTCAGCAGCTTTAGGTTCCTCGGAGTCACCCTCACTGATGACCTCAAATGTTCAAGTCACACTGCGGCAATAGTCAGGAGAGCACAATAACACCTCTACTTCCTCAGGAGACTGAAGAAAACATGGATGTCCCCCACAACCCTGTGCAGATTCTACTGGTGTACTGTGGAATCCATCCTGACAGGTTGCATCACATCCTGGTACAGCAGGTGCTTTGTTCAGGACAGCAGAGCTCTGCAGCGGGTGATGCACTCAGCACAGAAGATCACAGGCACACAGCTCCCTGTGATCCACGACATCCACACTACACGCTGTCTCAGGAAAATGAACCGTATCAGGCGGGACCCCAGGCACCCTGCACTGTCACTTTTCACCCTCCTCCCATCTGGGAAGTGACTACAGTCCATTTGGACGCACACCTCCAGGTTCAGGAACAGTTTCTACCCACAACTACAATTAGACTCATGAACCTTCAGTAACTTTGTGTCACCTCCATTGCTACCCATACATATATTTCTACCACTGTATTTATTCCTGAGATTCTGGTCTTATTTATTTACTTATTTATAATTCACTCCATCATTACATTCACTTGTCGTCCTGTTGCCTAGCTGTCCTGTCGCTTATGTTCACTGTCTGCAGGAGCAGACGCAAGCAAGCATTTCATTGTACACGGTACTCGTACTTGTACATATGACAATAAAAAGAACTGAATTGAAATCGTAGCTGCGCAGCTACGAAAGTCGCTGTCATTGTAACACAGTACATTTGGACCGAGGTGATTCATCGAGAAGTAGGACATCTCCGCAGAATTCGTCAGACAGTTCTAGATATGTCCTGTCACCTACAAGACACGTCTCCAGCATATTTCTGTAAACAGATCAAAGTTCCGGGTCGCTCTCCGTATTATGTCATCAAAGCGGGACCGAGTCGGCGGCGGCGTCCAGATATGACGCATATCGTTTCCTGATTGGCTGAGCCGCTTGGGCGCAGTTACGGAGGGATCCTGGAGAGTGTTGTTGCGGTAGAAGGAGGAGAACCGCGGAGATGCCTTCGGCGTAACGGTGTATAGGACGAGGAAGCCGCTTCCGTCTACTGTCACCCACGGTAAGTGTAACCCCCACGTAGAGTAAAAAAGTTATCCCTGCAGGTGCGGAAAAAAACCTTCCTCGTGTTATGCATGGCTTCCCGAACTGTATAAATCTTCTATTTTGTTTATTTGGATATCTGCCATTACTGTTTTGATTTGAGGATTAACCCATTTCTCTAGCCCAGATCCATCAAAAGGAAAACACGATATTAAACTTGTATTGAAGTGCATTAAAGTGTATTAAAAGGGCATCTTTTAGTGCTGTATGGGTTTGGATAGAGTAGCGCTAGGTGGACCATTGCTATCATATTAAATGAATGAATGAATGAATAAAGACGTCAAGTGACGGCATGATTCTCGCACTAAAAATAGGCCATTTCGCTGGAGTGAAAAGCTTTAAAATAGATAATTTCAGCCAAGTGAAAAGCTTTAAAACCGACGCCTCCCTCACCGTTGTCCTTAGTTGGTCTCGCTCAGGAGCACGTATATAGTTATGCAGTAACTGCAGAAAATGGGTTTGAAACACAGTGAGCGCTTGTTTGATATAATGTAACACTTTTCCGGTTTGGTGGGATATAAACCAGTACTGAGGAGATTTCCAAGAGCTGGTATCAATAGAGTTTCAAATTACACAGTAATTTAATATATTAAAGGTGCTCATTGTCAATCACTGAGGTCAGAAATCATGGTACAGTATTATTTTCTCTATTTGTATTTAACTTTATGTTATTGCAGTTTAATTGCTTTTCATTTGTAAAGATGGTCTAAAGGAAGCTATTTGAGTCTTCCCTTTTGGGGGTGAGGGAGAATCCAGGTTAAGTATTTAAGGATTTGAACTGGATCATTGCAGAAATGAGTCCGCATTCTTAAGAACTATGTGCTGTCCTACTGCTGCACTATGCTCTGTTTGTCATTTTTAAATCACTGTGTATATTTTCCCGGTGTACTGGCTCTACTCTCAGTCCAGACACGTTCTGTTAAGCCATGCTGATCTTTCAGTGGACACCCCGTCACCGAGAGAGATGTCTGAGCTCATGTGTGTCCTAATCCGAGCCTCTGAGAAAGCAGCGAACATCGCCCGCTCGTGCCGACGGGAGGAAGCACTGTTCAGCCTGCTCATCGAGGAGAAAAAGGAAGGGGAGAAGAACAAGAAGTTTGTCACCGACTTCAAGACGCTTGCGGATGTCCTTGTGCAGGAGGTTATCAAGCATGACATCGGGAAAGAGGTGAGAGGTGCTGGAAATGCCAGAGCACTGGATGTGCCTGGCGGTGGGTTGGGCTGCCAACAAGTCACATAGCCAATTGGGGCCACAGATGGAAAGTTCAGGTCAAGAAAGTAAAAATTTTGTTTTAACCAACTAGTTGAGCATAAAGAATCACAGTCACAGAGTACTCAACTGGATGGTTGGACCAAAATCTTGGTTGGGGTTTTTACTATCTGGACCTGAAATTTCCACTCTGAGCGGGGCTAACCATGACACAATGACAGCACCATCCAAGTTCTGGGTTCCTTCCTCCTCGGGTTCCGGCATCTCTTACACTCAGGTTGCACTGAAGGTATCATTTTTGCTTCCTCCAAACTCCCAGCACACCTGTATCGGTACTCGGTCTTCCCGATTGCTTTGTTCGGGTGGAATGGGGGGGTTGCCGAGGCCTGGGTTGACAAACAGGGTTCTAGGTCTGTTTAAGGATTTGCTTTTAGTGGTAAAACATTTTTGTCTCTCCAGTTCCCAGATCTTGAAAACCATATCTTTGGAGAGGAGTCGAATGAATTCACAAACGGCCTGGGTATGCCCAATTTCTTGGGTGCTATTAGGATGTGGATCTTGTCTGGTGTGCCCACTACCATGCTGATGATCAATGCTGTTTCCAGGGGAGACGGTACGGGTGAAGGTGTGCGACACAGAACAGGACACGGAGGCGCTGCTCGGCACGGTTCTGGGTGGGAACGGTGAGGCGGCCCGTTCCCTTGCCCGTGCCGCACATTTAGACGTGGCTGTCAGCAATCTGGGGATCGCAGCCGTCGAGATTCCCCTAGACAACCTCTGCGTATGGGTAGACCCCATAGGTGAGGAGAGCCAGCAGGCACAGCACCCAGTCTGCCGTCATGGCCCTAACTGGGGTGCTCACCGTCCATCCGTCTGTCTGTACCCCAGATTCCACATTCCAGTACATAAAGGGGGTGGGAGACTCGGTGCCGACTGAGGGCGTGTATAGCCAGGGGCTGCAGTGCGTCACCGTGCTCATCGGGGTCTATGACCGCCGCTCTGGCATTCCTGTGATGGGCGTCATCAACCAGCCATTTGCTGCTCTGGATGATGCTACACAAAGGTTGGTCACACTCATGCAGCAGAAGGGCAGTTTGTCAGCCCAGAGTAAAAACACTACCCTGTGATATCGTACTTTACTCTTTGTCTCCAGATGGACTGGTCGATACTATTGGGGGATATCGTCAGGCTCGTGTAACATCAACTCCCTTCAGCTATCAACAGACTCTGCAGTGCAGCCACCTGATCGGCAGGGGGCGCCACTGTCTGTGGTTCTCAGCACTGGAGAGGCGGCAAGCGTGAAGGAGGCGATCCTTCAGGTTTGTGGTGGCCGGCCACACTTCGCGGCAGGTGCCGGCTACAAGAGCCTGTGTGTGGTACTGGGCCTGGTGGACGTGTACGTTTTCTCAGAGGATACCACCTTCAGGTGGGACTGCTGCTCCCCACATGCCATCCTGCGCTCCATGGGCGGAGGCATGGCCGACCTGCAGGAGTGCCTGAGGGCACGGCGGGAGGGGAGGCCGGAGGAGCTGCCCGAGCTGCTGTACAGCCAGCCTGTACCTGGGGCCACGGGGTCTGAGAGATGGGCAAACAAGGGTGGGCTCATCGCATACCGCTCTCAGGCCCACCTGCAGGCGGTTCTGGAGGTTCTGGTGCCGCTCCTGCTGTAAACGACACGGTCAAACTGCAGCAAGTGGTTCCCCCTCACCAGTGAGCCATGTTTTGGACCTTTCATACACCGGCCTTTTGAAGGGGGCTTGCTTTAATTAAATGTTTTCTACAGTCAGGATAAGGTGTTTATTTACACAAATTGGTGTTCAGCGAATGGCTTTTTAAAAGGAATTAATAAATTGTAGAAGAAGAAATGTTCATCATATTAGTATCAAGATACTTGACTGAATGTTAAATGTTGTGGTTGAAAACGGCTTTTGAGACGGTCAGGGGCGTCTGTAGTCCTTCCCGCTTCGTGGTGCTGCCTGCGTCACGTGGTGTTCTGCCCTGTGAAACCCGACACCATGTATTTAAATAAACCAAGCATAGCTGTCGATTTCCGTTTCGGCTAGCACTTCCTGTGCTCCTTTTTGATTTCCTGCGCATGCAGGGCCCTCAAGTTTGCATTGATTCAACTGACATAAAGCAGCCCGTCATGCTGTGAAGACCTCAGGCCTCTGACAGAAACGGTCAATTGCACTGCCTGTACTAAGCTGCATTGTGTTTCAGGGGCAGCAGATGTCATAACAGTTAAGGACAGAAGGTCGAACCCTGACAGTTTTCATCTTCTGTTGTATGACCTATGGGAAAAGTGCTTGGCAGGATTGCTGAGGTACCTGAAAGTACATTGGTTATCAAAAATAAGACACATGTTCCATGCAAACTAAATATGTAAAGTTTTGTATGTAGTGTGTATATTTGATGAGCATATTATTGCATAAATATGGATTTTAAACCAAATATTTTCCTCAAACAGATCCCATATTAATTTTCATAACATCTGTTCAGAATGAGAAAGGCAGCCTTAAGCTACCTGAGTTGTGTAGAGTGTATAACGTTGTGTAGAATGTTCTAGCTGCATTGACATTGGAGTGTCATTAGTGGGAGTGATTTAGGAAATGGAGAAGACGTGAAACTGCAGTCATTTCTCCCGAAAAGCCGCGTGAAGGTTGCTTGGGCAGTTGATCATAGGAGGGTAACATAGGTCTGGAATGTGCAGATCCCCGTGATGGCAGTCACCACCATGAAGCTGCCCGTGCCAGTCACAAATCAGTCCTGCTCTGGTGATTCCCTGCTAACCTTTTTCAAAAAAGCCTCATATGTTTTTTAAAATGTCTAACCATACTTTTTGTGCTGCAATTGTTGACACATTAGATGAGTATTCATGCAAGTGTAAGATATATGGCACAATATATAAAGACATGTTATTGAGCAGGTAAACATAATTAAGTTTTAAGGATGCTGTGTGTTATTCTGTTGTATTCTGTGCTGATATTTTCAAAAAATGCAACGCCTAAATTGTTAAACGAGGACACATCAAACATTTACGCATACAATCCCGTGCATTACACTGTTTCTCCCTCAAAGTATAAATACATGGAAATTGTAACCTATTTTTACACGAATTTAAAATTCTGATTACTGAACACATTTTTTCTGACTGATTGACTTAATGTAATTGTATTAAAACATGTGATTTTTTCCAGACATTTTAAATGGAATTGTATTAAATTTTATTATGTATTTGTCGAAACATTTATATTTTAACGAGTATGATTAATCGGTATATACGTACACATTTAAGCGGATTTCCTTTTACCAGTATTATGAATTACATATTTGTTAAACCTATATTTAACGTACATGTAAAACTATAAATATAGAAATAAATAAATGAATAAAACGTTTAAAATAGTTGCCTGTGGTTTTTTATTTATTCGTATCATGTAAAACACACCTGATAGGTATATAAAAAAAAACATCTAAAGAAAGAAAAATTCTTAAAAATTTAAATCTAAAAATGCTATTATCGTTGAACGCTCCACGATTCGACGAACCTTATCGTATCTAAAGGTGTCACGAGACTGGTACAGTGTATTTTTCTGGGTGTCCAGGCATACGGTTTGAGAACCACTGATCTAGATTATCTTTTATGTATCACTCTAAAATCGCAGCCGGTTTCCCCGACAGTGGAGCGCACCCTAGCAGCCAGCCGCAGGACATAGGCTACTCCGCGCGGCGGGGCGGGGCGGGGCGGCGCTGCGCAGCCCGACCCCTCGTGATGCCGTCGCTGGTGCGCAGGTAAGCGCTGACGTCAGCTGCCGGACGAGCAGCCGCTTTCACGGTGAACTCGGGAGGGACGAGTCAGCACCACCGGTCGGATCCCGAGCACCGCCGGTTTTCATTCCGGTTTATTTTGGATGGAGTGAGGTCTGAGCAGCGACACGGACACGGCTCCGGCTCCCAGATGATGCGTGAAGCGGGGACCTTTCGTTGGGATCATATCAGTTACCTTCCGACTAAACCAGTGGTGAACAGTGACCACTAACTTAAACCTGGTTACAGGTGAGGAAGGAGCCGCCGGCACCTGCCGCTGGTCAGTGCTGGTACCCTCTTATTTTTCTGCGTGTTATTGCCGCTAGTGCTGAGAGTCTCCGACTCGGCTCGCCTTGGATACATTGTTACCGTTAAGCTCGGGATTCATTGTTCCTTCCGAGCGCCAGGAAGCCACACCGCCTTTTAATAATAACGCGCCCCGGTCACATTTGCTGTCGGGAAGCGCTTATTAACTGAGGATAAGCGTCACTCCGGTCGTTTATTTAAGGCGTAGAAGAGCGAGTGGAGCCTCACAAAACTTCCGCAAACGCGCAAGCGGCTGTAAGAAAGGCGGCTGTCAACAGGGCGGAGGCGGTTTCTGCATGGAGGGGTCGCGGTGCCGAGGTGCCCTTCAGGCTACCCGGCGGGTCCAGTCCGGTACGGCAGGTTCCGCTGCTCTCTGCATACCCTGTCACCGCGCGGTCCAGTTAGGATGCCATGAAGCCAGACGCGTCCCGGCATGAATTATTCAGTATCGGCAGCGTTTATACCCCCGCCCGTCGTAAACGATTCCATGTTTGCGTTTTGCCGAGTCAATGTCGGCCTAAAATCGGAGCAGGACCCGGTAGGGCCGCGCGCCACCCCCGTTACCTTGACATTAAATGGATAGAAAGATGTTCACATCGGCGCCCTGGGTTAGCACCATGCATGTAGTTATTTGTCTTGTTATTTTTAGGTTATCTTGTTTTACTTCTCTTAACCAGGCCTTTAAAGGAAGTTTGCTAAGCCACAAGTATAGTAACATTAAACCTGTATTACAAATGTATATTTTCATTCCCAAGTGTTCCTTCATTTTCAGCAACCTCAATTCTTGAACGCCATGGCCAGTGACGACCGAGTGGCAATCCTGACAGATGATGAGGAGGATCAGAAAAGGAGATATGTCCTGGCTGAGCCTTTCAACACTCTGACCTTGGACAAAGTCATGGATCATGGGGGCCCCGGGTCCAGCCTAGACAGCCCCACAGCCGAGAGCCCAGGGCCCCCGCAGCCGCTGAACCCCGACTGCCTGGAGAGGACCTGCGTTCGCATTGACAACCACCTGCTCATCTCCAAGGTCTTCTACTTCTTCTTCTATGCAGCATACGGCTCACTGCACCCACTGCTGTCCGTCTACTACAAGCAGCTGGGAATGTCACCCACCCAGAGCGGCCTGCTGGTGGGCATCCGCTACTTCATTGAGTTCTGCAGCGCCCCTTTCTGGGGTGTAGTGGCCGACCACTTCAAGAAGGGCAAGGTGGTTCTGCTCTTCTCAGTGCTGTGCTGGCTTGTCTTCAACTGTGGCATTGGCTTTGTCAGGCCCGCTGATGCTACCTGTGAGCTGAAGGGCCCTCCTGCGGGGGCCCCTCCCAACGCCACGGGATCCTCAGCTGCAAACCATTCCAAGCATCACCGTGACCTTGCCATCTTCACCCCATCCCCGCATGAAAACATGTCTGCCTTCAATTGGCTGTCGAGGTTTGAGAGAGGAACCGAGGGAAACGCCTCCGGCATCGAGGGAGTCTCCATGGGGCCCTCAGCTGCCTCAGCTGCTCCCATGAGTACGACAAAGCCGACCTCAGCTGCTCCCATGAGTACGACAAAGCCGACCTCAGCTGCCCATGCTTCCCAAAGTGCTGCTGGCCCCAACACCACTGGCACCAACATGGCTACCAGGTCGGCTTCTCCTACCCACAATGCCTCTGCTCTCTCCCCTGTCACTGGCCACATCACCCTGCCTGCAACTGCATCCACGAGGTTGACGGTACCTGTGACAACATCCACAGTGTCAACAGCATCTGCGATGACATCCACAAGGCCAGCTACCATGACCACCACCAAGCCCAACATCCATTACAACGAGGACCAAGTAGAGAGTATCTTTCTTCTGATCCTGCTGTTAGTCATCATCGGCGAGTTCTTCAGCGCACCGGCAGTGACTATTGTGGACACAGTCACCCTGCAGTACCTGGGCCGGCACCGGGACCGCTATGGGCTTCAGCGTATGTGGGGCTCTCTAGGCTGGGGACTAGCCATGCTCTCTGTAGGCATTTGGATCGATCACACACACATCCGACCTGCTGGGCAGGACCCCAACTGCACCCTGCTTGAGAATAAGAACTACCAGATTGCCTTCATCGTCTTTGGGGTGCTCATGGGTGCTGCCCTGCTGGTGGCCACCCAGTTCTACTTCGACAGTGCTGGCAGTGACAGCCTGCCAGACGCTGGGAAGCATGAGGAGCAGGAGGAAGACGAGGGGAAGAGGCGGGAGATGGAGATGCCCCAGGTGGCCAGGAACGTGCCATCCCCAGAGGAGAGCCCTGACGAGGCTCCCAGCACCGTACCACAGCCCTTCCACTACCGGGACCTGCTCTGGCTGCTGTGCAGCGTGCGCTATGGCACTGTGCTTTTCGTCGCCTGGTTCATGGGCTTCGGCTATGGCTTTGTCTTTACCTTCCTCTACTGGCACCTGGAGGACCTGAAGGGGACCCCCACACTGTTTGGCATCTGCTCTGTGCTCAGCCACATCTCGGAGCTTGCCGCCTACTTCGCCAGCCACAAGCTCATCGAGCTGGTCGGCCATGTCAGGTGGGTGGCGGCAGGGGCGAGGGGGGTAGATGTCATTGCATATTAATGTGTGTCTGTTATTACTTTTGGATTATGGTGTTTTTACTGTAACACCATTGATCCTAGAGAAGGACTTGGTTGTTATTTTAGGGCCTCGGCTAATCTGTTTATGCCGAAAACAGGACTAATTTAGGTGGATTAGAGTTTACTGCTGAGTATTGTTGACATTATGTCTTGTTTTGCATCTTTGTTTCATCTCCTGCTAGTACCCAGATCTGCTTTTTGATGTCTCCTAATTTAGAGATGATCTGAGACCTTCAAACACATGAATGTTCTCTAAATGGCTGTGTTACTCCCGCCTCACCAGGGAGAAGCTTCCAGAAAGCATCTGCCTTCCATTTTGTAGTTTCTGGCCTGTTCTAGCAGCTGACCGGCCTCTTGATGCATCTCACGCATGCAGGTGACATTTGAGAGGGCTGTGTCAGGAGCAGAGCCCCTTGGGCGCAAACGCTCATCTGGTCACTGATGACGTGTGTTTTCTGGGAAGGTCCAGTGGCTCTATGTGGGCTGGCTACCTGCCAGGGTGCCCTTTCAGATTTACAGCTTAGCCTGGCTCAAAGATAAAACTCGGTATCATTTGAGGTGTGTTGTAGGTACTAGTTGAAACTCATGTGAGGCCTGAGGCAAGCTTCACCGCCAACTGGCAAAGTCGCCCCCTCCTCAGAAGATAGGCAGTCATCTATGGTGCTATGTGTTGACCAGCACCGCGGGTAGTTCAAAGCCAGCGTCACTCCAACTTTAGTGGGCAGCAGAATGGCTGGGTGCTGGAACATAGCGGCCTGACCCGAGCCGCAGGTCGTCACATCGCAGCACAGCAGTGATTTGGAATTACTCTGTCACAATTTGGTGGAGGAACAATTTGTGTGCCTAGAAGTTTGTAGATTTTGAGAAAGTATTGAACTGGTGTTTGTTTGTTTGTATAAGATAAGATGGAACTTTATTCAAAGAAATACAACAAAGGATAGCAAGTAAAAAGTCGGGCTGCACGGTATCACACCATGATTGTGTGCCGCATGCAGAGTAATAACCAGGGCTTCAGATAACGGGCGTAAACGTTTCTCTGGATGCCAGCGTTTTGGTACCATACAGACATTTACTTATGCCCTCAGTTTGGTAAGCGGATTAGTACTGTGCCTAAGATATTGAGACACCCATAGGTTAGTAAAATCTGTATAAATTTGTACAACTTTGTGGTTTTTGTTAATTAATTTAAACCTTACAACCACCACCATCCTTATGGTCAGTCTTTAAACTGCAGAAAGAGCCGCCACAACATTGATGCTTTTATTTCGGCTTGTTTATCCACGATGTTTCCTCTTTTAAACCATGTTGCTGCTGCTGGTGCCTTTCTTCACCGCCACTTGAAAACAGCAACATGCAACATGTCCTACATAAGGATATGCTGAATCTATACGGATTATTAACTTTTGGCCGTCACGATAAGCCCAAAATTAGCCTAAAAATAATATTTTAGGCGTACTACAAATCTGCTTATCAAACGGGGGGTGTTGGTTATATCTAAAATAAAAGTAATAAGTTAATGTACTGAGAGCTGCCACGTCTCATTCTTCTGCTCTGATACACTGTGGCTAAATATTAACGAGCGTATGACCATGTCACTGTTTCAGAAGGTAAGGGAAGGTTTTCCATTGTACAAGTAAAGGCTCAGCCCTGTTACAGCTCAGTGCTCCTGTTTTGTCACATTTTCTTTTTCCGGAGTAAAACAGAAAACTTACAGATTAGTGCTTCATCTTTTTCCCCAGCTCGTAACACTACCCTAACAAGAGTTCCTTCATTTAACGGGGAAAAAAGCAAGTATCTCCAGGAACTGAGACCGCCAGAATCTAGATCCGAAATCACTGTGCCATCTCCTGTCCAGACAAACGTTTTCGACAAATAAGAGGCCTTGAGCTTGCAGACATCTGACGTAGATCAGGACATCAGGAAGTAGATTTTGCTCTTGTTCCATTTTTCTCTTGTATTAAGGCTACTATGTCAGCCAGTCTGCCGAACAGAAATAATAATGACCTGCCTCTGCTTCCTCCACAGGGTTCTGTACATCGGCCTGGGCTGCAACACTGCTCGCTACCTGTACATCTCCTACCTGGAGAATGCCTGGATCGTGCTTCCCATGGAAGTGCTCCAAGGTAACTGGGCCACAGCCACTCCTGTTGAAGTTCAGGGTGGGTCGAGGCTTGTTTGACTTTGAGGCCAGGCCTCCAAGCACCAGGACACACACGTGTTTGTTTAAGGCCTGTTTTATCAGGCAGGCTGTTTCTCACTGGCACACAGTCAGATGACCGCATCAGAGCATGTGCAGGGAGACGGAACAGGGTGGGTGCCCCCTGCCCTCTGGGCCAGGATGAGGGGGCGAGGCTAGTGAACGTCAGGCTTTGTGTGCGTGCGTCTTGTTTGCATGCTGTGCATACGGATCTGTCTGTTTTCTTAGCTGTCACAGAATCAAGCACATCCAGATTATGGCCTAACATCACAAATCCTAGTTATAAGAAAAATGTTGTTTGATTTTATTTCTGTCACGTCTAAATGAACAGATTTGAAGTACATCAGTCACCGTAGTAACAGAAGCATAACGTGGCGAGTAAGGTAGCGTGTTGGGCTGGCGTGTGAATGTCCCTCAGCCCCCGGCTAAGCTTTAGTAGTTTGACATGTGACCATGAAGGCCACATGAGGAAGCGCCTGAGAAATGGAGACAGTAAGAAACGAAATGCTTATATTTGTTGTCCTTCTGTTTTTCTTGGTCCCTGACTACTCCACCCGCTGCCCTGCCACAATGATAGGAATATATGAAGGTATCTCAAGATTCAAGAGGTTTATTTGTCACGTACAGTACAACGTGCAGTGAAATGTGTCTGTGTCGCCCTTATTTGGTCGTGTAAAAAAAATAGGAGAAAAAGAAGAGAAGGTAAGAAGTAAAGTAGGAGTAAAAAGAGAAATTACAGTATATAAATACCGTCTATGGAACCAAGTATATAATCTAAAATATACAATGCAAATATACAATCTAAAATATAGTGCAATGGCGAGGATGTGCAGACTAAAGTTAGCGCAGTAAAGTGAACATGTGCAGTATATGTGAATTCCAGTTAGGGATGCAAATTATCGAGTAATTCATTAATCAATAGTTGTTTCATCTTATCGATCGATGATCGATTAATTGC
>JAODKF010000001.1:52587533-52598420 GCA_026779585.1 Mormyrus proboscirostris
GCAATTAATTAATTTTAATCGAGTAATTTCTTATCGACAATTAATTGATAATCGATTAATTGCTTACATCCCTAATTCCAGTACAAACATACGTCTTCCTGAGTCTCTCTCCTGGACATTAGGCAATGGAACCGTCTGCCTGAGTTCAGCCTGCGGAACAGACAGTTTGCGGGGTGTAAGGAGTCCTTAATTATCTTAGTATGTCTGGACCTGCAGCGTTTTTTCCAGCAGGGAGGGCAGAGGAGATCTGACACGACGCTTGTCCGCCCTGATCACCCTCTGCAGGGCTTTGGCTCCTTTAGAGAACAGTTCCCAAACCGTACCGTAATGTTCGTCAAGATGCTCTCCACAACAGCTGAGTAAGAAGGTTTTTAGGATCATTGGAGTGACCTTAAACCTCCTCAGCTGCCTCAGGTGGTACAGCCGATTTCTCGCCCAGGTGACCAGGGTGCTGACATGTGAATGCCAAGTGAGGTTCTCAGAGAGCAGAACCCCAAGGTACTTGATGTTATCAAGCCTCTCCACTGGAACACTGTTGATCTGGAGGGGTGAGAAGGAGCACTGTTTCTTCTTGCTGTAGTCCACTGTTAGCTCTTTAGTTTTTCTGACATTCAGACTGAAGCAGTTGGACCTTCACCATACTGGCAGGTTCTCCACCTCCCTCAAGTAAGCTGACTCATCGTTGTTGGTGAGGAGTCCATTTACCTCTGTGTCGTCCGCAAACTTCACTGTGGTGTTGGAGCTGTTGGAGGCAACACAGTCGTAGGTGTAGAGCGGGGTCTCCGAACACACCATTGAGGAGCTCCAGTGTTGAGAGTGATGGTGTTTGACATATCTGTGTGTGTGTCCATCTTCTGGCAGGTGTGACACATGCCTTGGTGTGAGAGTGATGGTGTTTGACATATCTGTGTGTGTGTCCATCTTCTGGCAGGTGTGACACATGCCCTGGTGTGGGCAGCCTGCATCTCGTACCTGAGCGCGGCAGTGCCCCCGGCCCTTCGCACCTCCGCCCAAGGCATCCTGCAAGGCCTGCACTTGGGATTGGGACGGGGCTGTGGGGCCATGGTGGGCGGGGTCTTTGTCAAGTACTTTGGTATGAATGTTTTTTGAAATTAACTGTTCTGTTTTTTTGTGTGTGTGTTTACCTATCCCCCCATTTTGTTCTTAACATAAAATTGCGCTTAACCTGTCAGTAATGGTGTAGCTGCTGATTATTGCAATAAAGTGAAGTATTAGTTGTCACCGCACCTCCTGAATCTTCTTAGCCTCTCACTTTGCTTCACCCGGTCACAGTTCCGTGTGTCTGTGTGTGTCCGTCCATATTTCAGGAGCTCCGGCGACCTTCCGAGGCCTGGGAATGGCTTCACTTGTGATCCTCCTCCTTTTCTCCTTCATCCAGTGTCTTACGGGGCAGAGCGAGGACAAAGGTACGCTCCTGTGTGAGAGCCAGCGCTCTCCCCGGTGCTTCCCCACTATTAGAAGGTGGACTTCAGAAGGCTGCTGCAGCAAATATTCCGGGGAGCGTCCAGGACTTCAGCAGTGAGAATCAGGAAATTCCGCAACCTTTATTCTTCTAATTTTTTTCCCATTCAGAGGACAAGATGCTGGCAGAGAACATTCCGGTACCTTCCAGCCCAGTCCCCATTGCCACCATTGATCTGGTGCAGCACCACTCCAACTCGCTGGGTCCGCGAGCCGATTGCCGGTTGCCCGTCAGGAAGACGAGGCACCAGGAAGAACAGGAGGACGTCAACAAGCCCGCCTGGGTGCTGTCGTCCTCACCCTGGGTCACCATCACCTTCGCCATCTACCAGATCCATGAGATGGTTGCCATTGCAAAGAACAGCCCCCCCACCGAGATCCAGCCCCTCCAGGTATGCGGGCTGTGCCGCAGGTTGTGCTCTAATGGGTTTGTGGGGGGAGCGTGTAAAGGTGGGAACCGGCATACTGACCTCTCCACCCTTCTAATTTCATGCTTTCCACCCCGGACTGCAGAAAGGTGAGGAGGCCTCTCTCTGTCTCTCTCTCTCTGTCTCTCTCTCTCTCTCTCTCTCTGTCTCTCTCTCTCTCTCTCTCTGTCTCTCTCTCTCTCTCTCTGTCTCTCTCTCTAACTCGTGGTATTGTGGTCACTTTGGTATTTAAATTCTTATCAGTGACAGTTACGAATTTGCCAGCTACTTTATCACGTACTGTACATGTTGAATCCAGGCCTCAAAGAATTCGGCCCGTTCTGTCCTACCTGGTGCCAGGCAGGTGTACCTTCTAAAGTGATAGTTACGGGATTTTAATATGACTTTTATTGTGCAGTACAAGGTGCCCACAGACTGCCCACTGAAACTTCAATAATCTCCCAGAACAACAAAATCATAATATATCGACGTGATTCACCATTTCCGCAGATACCCAATCCGTATCACTCTGTTCAGTGACACTCCGCCTTTGTCTGTTGTAGAACACGAATGATGGGCTTTCCACAAATCCTGCTGATAAGAAGTCGCATGCACACCCATCCAAAGACCCTGGCATGTCCCAGGCACAGCAGAAGCCCCCCCAGGAGCAAAGGCATGCTTCCCCTGTTTTTGACCAGCCCTCGCCCCCTCCTGACAATGACCATACTGTGGCAAACCATACTCCTATCCCAGAGGGGGCAGATCCCCCCCGAATTTCACCCTTGAGTGACCAGTAATAAGCAAACACTGTATACTCGAGGCTGAGGGGGGGATCTAGCTTTCAGATTTCTGATTGGTGACCTCAGCCCCCCTCTGCCATCTCCCTGAGGGATCATAATGAGAGTTTCATTGTGGCGCTATACCAGGTAAGAGAGCAGAAGCAGCAGAGCTTGTCTTGGTGAGTCCCACACGCAGCCTTCTCTGCACGGAGTGCGTCACGCCCAGGCCAGCGCTCCTGCCCATACCTGCCAGCTCCAGGTGGTCTGACTGGCGAGGAGCGATGCTACGCGTTTGTACTCGTCGTGCTTTCACAGGCTGCGAGTGAAAACGCAGAAGTGCCTCATCTATGTGAAATTATTGCCGGCCTTTTCTTAAACAACGCGACGCCTCTAAATATTTAAAATGTACAAATAAAAATGCTGTAAATAGATGGCCAACAGGTCCTGTCCGACAGGGAGACCCCCAGCTTTATGCTGCCCCCATGTAAGTATGCTTCTAATGCATTTCAGCACCTAGATAAAGGATAGCAGAAATCACTAAACACCGCGCACTGTACTGGTAACTGGGGTGGACTTACTATTATTGTACCTGCCATTCCTGAGTCCCCACCACTGTGTGTACCCAGTTTGGTGTGCCTTTGGCTTATTGTATGCTGTTTTGTGGCCTTTTCAAATCTCTAGAAAGATGATCGCTGTTTACATGTGTTACCGTGACGTCAATATGATGGTGCGGAAACATGGAAAGGGAATCGAGATTGTTTTAATAAAGCCGACTTCTTGACCGACTCTGTCTGTGTTAATCTGACACTCACCATTAAAAATTTTAAATGTTGTTTGAAACTGCAAGAAAGCCTTAAAGTTTTCCTTTTCAAAATGCAAAAAATAGTTCCTAAACGGCAAAGAAATTTGCCGAAAGCGTCGTCATACTTTCAGCTGGAAAGAAGGCTGCTCAGAGGTTTTCCCCTGAGAGCTGTTTTATGGCTGTGATGTTTCTGAAAGCAAACACAAGGGGGCAGCGGTTATCTAAAAGTGACATGGGCGGAACTTCAGAGCTCATCTTCAAGGAAGGAAGTGGAGTACCTTGAAACCGCAGCAGATTCCCCCATAGACAAACTAATGAATCGCACAGTTTACCTGATAGCGGTAAACTCAAGGTATAGCGCTTATGCTCTCTGTGAGACCATGTTCACTGTTCAACGCAGCAAGATCTGTCATCCAGCAGAGGCCGTTTGATGCTATGTGGGAGTTAAAACACCACACTCAGGCAGGGGACACGAGCCCTACGTCACGCGTGTAAAAGGCGGCAGCTTCAACGCTCTCCTGGGAGTGACTCTGGCTGCTAGATGAGGCCTCGCACCTCGGGAGGGGGGGATGAAGAGCTTCACCCTGCATCCAAATCCCCATGTTGTGCCTGGTGCATGTCGGGCACATGTGTGTTTACAGCAGCAAGATATGTGGGGCGTGCAGCCTGCTGCTGCTGCCTGAGGTACCAGTTCACCACCAGCTCGCATGTGGAGCAGCAGTAGGAATGAGATCTGGGCCTAGAAGCTATCCCTGTGAGACGTGTCAGCCTGGGACAGTTGGGGAAAAGCCACTTAAATGTATGATTGTATATATCAATAATATTTTAGCAGTGAAATGCTTCACGCCACATACATGTGAACTGCTTTCATTGCTAACTGGGACCAGAGGTGGTTGGAGTTACTCAGCTCCATCTTGGAGACATATTGCTGGTCGATATGCAAATGCTGTGTCGGGTAAACAGTGCAGTGCAGAGGTGACACGAGCACAGAGAGGAAATGCAGGTCCTGCAGGAAGTGCAGGACTCACAGGAACGAAATAAGCGAGGGAGCTCTGCAAATTCAGGAAGTGCTGGGCCTGCAGGAAGTAAGGATGCACAGGCCTGTAAGTGTCTGATACCCATGGGAGAGAAGAGAGACCTCCCTGTTATCTTATTCATTTATTTCCCCCCCCCCCCAAGGCTATGGGATGCCCAGAGTGAGCATTTGTCAAACCATGCAGGAAGCGCAAACGTCACCACTGTGCCTAATCTGCTGGCTTTGTCTCCCGGAGCTGGGCTCTCACCCAGCCGGCGAGAGGAATGTCTCTGTTAATGTGCAGTAACGTGCAGACCATGCCGTGTTGGCTGACACTGACACTTACTGCACTCTTGCCAGTAAAGCTCAATTTGAATTTGGAGTGTGAATAATTTTTATACAGACATTGTTTCAATGGAAATCCCCCCCAACCCCACCAGCAACCTCACACGCTGTTTATTAAGTGTCAATGCCAGCCAACAGAAACATCCCTGGCTTTTCTCCTTGCAGTAGCATTGCTGTTCTCACCGAGCCGTCCATCCACATCTTGTGTCATCCCACATTTCCTTGTGCTTTAAAACACGTCCAAGGGTTTGGGTGTGACCAAAGGAGACCTCAGGGGTCAACCACGCACCTGGTCATCTCTGCCACCTCTGCTCCTCCTTCACGCTGTGCCCCCTTTCATTTTATTGCTCTCTTCTTTCACTGGGTCACACTCTTCTTTCACTGGGTCACACTCTTCTTTCACTGGGTTGCTTTCTTCTTTTGCTCACTCTCTTCATTGGCACAATGCTCCTGGAGGTGTGTGTACCACCATGAGGCTGGAACATCCCCGTGACACTGCGCTGTGCCTATGTGCCTTCATCTCACTGTCACCACTTCCTGTTCCATTACAGTAACATGGCGTCTCGCAGCAGCAGTCCAGCCCAGCTTCATCACTCCACGTTATGCCGCTGTATCTTAGTCCGTGCAGAGTGTGCGACATCTGAATTCCTACCCTGTTTAAAGGAAGATGATGTAGAGTAAAGTATTTAAGTGTTTTTCAGCCTATAAAATGCTGGGGAGGGGACTTTCCATAGGTGGAGGCATTCTTGTTTCTTGAAGATGGCTGCGCACCTCGCGGCAGACTTGCCCATGGATCCCCCCTCCCTACAGCGCCATGGTTACCCGCATGATTGACACGCTGGGCACTGTGCTGAACCGTAGGGGGCAGTCTGGTGAGTCAGTTATAAAAATAATAACACTAATAATGGTGATAAATGGAAGGTGGGGCAGCGAAACAGGGACAAACCAGCAGGACAGCAATCAGAGCATCTGCCACAGTCTCTCTCTCATGCACCATCATCTTGCACCATCATGTCTTGCTGTTGTTGTAGGAAGTCAGGACTGATTCTCCATCAGCAGCGAGAAACCACAGCCCGCTGATCATAGTCCAGGCCCCAACAGCTTGCTCTTATTATTATTATTATTATTTTATTATTATTATTGCTTAATGGCCAGCGCCCATTCACAGTCGCTGCAGTAATGCTGTTTACGGAGCAGTTCTTGAAGCTGGACAGGCACTACAGCACCATGCCCCCCAGCCCATCCCACAGAGAACCTTCACTGCATGCCTGTTAAGGACTGAGCTTCCACTAACCTGAAAACGAGGACAGTTAATGCATGTGTGTGCATTGCTGGCTGCAGAGTATTTATAGATGCCAGCCGAGCAGAGCTGTGCCACACACACAAGCCGGAGCCTAACGTGAATCCGACGGAGCCCCCAGGCTGCCAATACGCTGTGGTTTGACTGACAGCCTCAGGGCTCTGAGAAAGCACCAGTAATGTCTCTGCGGGTGGGTGGGTGAGTGAGCGGGAGGAGCTAATTCTCAGTGGAGCCTGGCTTTCTCCTCACCGTCTGGTAAACGATGAAAACATCTTTCTACTGATTCTAAGCCCAAAAAAGTTTAGTGCATCAGAGAAGCAAACTGAGTTTTCATTTGCCTTCACAGAGATAAGTGGGTCAATTACTTGTTTTTGTTCCCTGAAAGGAATGACATTGACACATATATATGCATAGGCCCGACCTTACGCATCATCTCATATTGCTTAGGAATGGATGAAGCCATCAAAATCATTTATGGGGTTGCCTGTCCAGTCAGCTGACACACATCCAGCATCCTTTGACCCTTGGCCAGCCTTCCCCTTCCTCATTTGTAGGGCCATAGGGTTAGCTGTTAAAAGCCCCTGATTGGCTGTTTTCCTGCGGACACTTGACCCGAGATGGGGGGCTGGGTTGAGGGTCAGCCCCATGATTAGGTGTGTGACATTCTGTCCTGGCTGGTACAGACACTTGAGGCCCCTTAGCACAGACAGCTAAGCCTCTTCCTTAAAAACACGGCGCGCAGCAGGCGTGCACACATTTATCCAGAGCGCAGCAGGCGTGCACACATTTATCCAGAGCGCAGCAGGCGTGCACACATTTATCCAGAGCACAGCAGGCGTGACGCAGCCACACTGTGGGGCTGCAGTGATGCACCACAGCAGCCGCACATCTGGAAGCTAGAGCCTCATCCGCTGAACCACATACACCCCCCAGGGCTCCTGGCTGCAGGAAGGAGTGAGTCAGAGAGACACTACAGCTCTCAGCTCAGGGTCACTCCAATCTGGAGTGTGTCCCAGGGTGCGAGGGACATCCTCAACTCTTTCATTAAACAGTGGTTTTATTTAGAATCTGAAATGCTTAAAGCAGCCTCTTGGTGTAAATCTTCATAAATCCTCCTGTCAAGGGTTGCTTATGTTGGTTTATAGAAGATGCATCACAGCGGGGACCAGAAACGGTGCGGCTGGAGCAGTCAGAGTGGGGGGGGGGGGGCTCCTTCTGCAGGGCCACCTCAGCCCCAGCGGAAGCTCATTTTTATTTCCACAGAGGGAGTGACCTTCAGGAATCATGGGAAAGTTCACCGGAACATTCCTTTATGAGGCTTTATGAGATGCAGGCTTTGGTCCCTGCCTGTCCCCTCCTGGAGAAAGACTCCCACGCATGCGCGCCTGGCTGTGCACGCACGCACACGCTGTGAGCTCATGCATTGACACGCTCTCACACAGATGCATGCAGAGGCTGAGGTCTGCCCACGGCTCACGGCACACACACGCACACCCTGCCCACAGTACGCCCTGCGTAAACGCGCAGGTACAGCGCTCTGTTACAGCGCATGGTCCTCACATGGGACGCTAATGTAAAAACAGACGCATGTGACACCTTTGGTGCTGCGTGGGGAGCATAGCTCCCTTTCTATCCGCAGCACATGCAATGACACTGACGGGCAGCCCGGCTCCACGTGGGTGTGTGGCGCACAACACGCTACCTGCTCAATAACAGGGTGTCTCTAGCAAATGCATGTGAGACAGCGCGAGGGGATGGGAGGGGGAGGATGGGGGGCCCATGCCAGGGTGGGCTGTAGCTCCAGCAGAGCCTGTCACAGTCAGGGCCCTCGGAGAGGCATGGCAGGGCTGGGCTGCCTGCATTTCAGCGCAGTAGCTACGTCAGCCTCAATGCCTTCTAGTGGAAAAACTCGTACGAGTGACAGCCAGCTCTCTGGCCAGTGGGAGTGAACCATCCCCCCGACCCCGGACCACCTGACTGCCGTGCGGCGCCGTACCGGGGGTCGTTGCATGCTGTGTACATGGGAAAAGGCCTCTTATTTTGTTTGGTTAATCACCATAACAACACAGGCCACAAAATTCTGGAAACAGCGAGTGGCAAGTCGGCCGTGGTCACATGACGCACTGCAGCATCTTAACATGCTCTTGTCCCTGCTGACTGTCTTGCTTTGCAAAGTGAGTTTGCATGAGTGACCAGCAGTGACCTCGTTATAATGTCACATTTCATGAATTAACCAGTTAAATAAAGATGGTAATGGGGGGGATGGCAGGCAGCTCCAGCCCCGACTCGCTGCGCGAATCAGCAGCACAGTACAGCGTGTTTGTTTTAAACATTACCTAATTTATCCTTTCCTTGCTTTGTCAGAATCCATCCATCCATTCCATCATCCACTTTCTATGCTCGCGTCACCTACACAGGGTCCAGAGCCTGTCCATTGCTGCAATGTGCTTGGTCAGTGGTCAGTGTTACTTTATTTTATATTTGTTTTCAGTGGTTAATGTTCTGGGTTCAAAATCTCACATTTCAGTTTGTCTTATTTTCAGCTGAATAATGTATCTTCTGTTGACTTTGCTATTATTATTATTATTATTATTTATTATGGCTACTTGGCAATTTGTGTATCTATTAGACCCCCCCCTCCCCCCCCCCAAGAAAAAGAGGTTTTGCCTGAAGCGATCTGTGAAGTTTCTCACACAGAAATGTAAATGAACATGGCTGTGTATTTGGGGGCCTGGGGGCCCGGGAGGGTCTGTTTTGAAAGAGCGTTTTGCTACTTTGAAGCTGCTTACACAGCCTCCTCCCAGAAGGTTTTCATATTTCATATGAAGAATGAGGAGTTGGGATGTGGGGCTCCCTGTGCAGTAAACAGGGTACTGAGGCATGCAGTTGTCTCTCTATCTCTTGGGTTCACTTAGATTCCAGGCCAGAGAAACAGGAAAGGGACGGATCCGGCCACGGAAATCTTCACGGAAACATCCAAGGAAAGGTGCTGATGTTTGCCTCCTTGTCCAGCTGGCAGAAATGTGGACAGATCCTGGACCAGAACTTGATAGCGTGTGGGCTCCTTTTGGCCGAGGAAGTGGGACTCTGGTGTGCATAGAAGCCCTGCACGTCCACTGGGATAGAGAGCATTGATGCGGCGTGAAACACACTGGAGTGCTGGGATGACGCATCTGACCGCAGCATCTGCAGGAACCTCCATGTTTACTTGTTGACCTCGGTCACCTGCATCTGTAAACACACATCTGGCAGCTTCTCTTGCTTAGCAGTGGCCTGTATGCTTGATCGCTCCAGGGACTGTCTGGCCCTACTTTCTCAAAAAAAATTATGTCACTTTGGATAAGAGTATCTGCTAAATAAATAACATTTTTGCTTCAGCGTCTGTGCCTGCACAGTCCTCCTGATGCTGTTCCTAATTTGCTTCCAATCTGAGTGTAATGCTGTTGGTTCATCTGTGTTAAGGATGTTTCCCTGGGAAGAGCAGCGTGCAGTAATAAGCCGAAGTACTAGTCAGTGTCACGTTGATGCTCCTCATCCCATCACGAAGCCCAGGCGAGGTCCAGCACGGTGTGTGGTCTGTGCCCTCCGTTAGCCAGTATGACGTAGCACCTCAGGTGTGGCCCCCACGCTGGTGTCTGGGTCTCCGCATGACACCATACAAGGTCGCATCCTGCAGGGATAACCCCGCGTTTGTGGTCATGTACTTCTGGGGCAGAAGCTGGTGGGCAACAAGCCCTCATGAAGACCATATTTCTATACACAAACAATAAAATCCCCAAACCAGAATGACTTGAGGGACAGATGTTCTCAGTATCTTGTTAAATAGACTCTGCAGCCTGCTCTTCTTATTCTGAGTGTTACTTCAGACTCACACTTCCAGTCATGTTTACCACTATTTACTTTCCATCATTGTACCTATGCTTACCTCAGAGAGTTTAAATTTAGCCATAAATTAGAGTTCAAAAAAATGTATCAGTGATATGATAGATGCATTGGATGTGGCTGTATTTTGCAGGTTAAGATAGGGAGGCATGAGAAAGCAGCCTCCCTCGTCTCCGTCTGCTGTAGGTCTTCTGATTCCTAAATATAGCCACGATGGTCAGGCTGTCTCAATGTTTTTAACCACACCCCTCTCTCACTGCATTTCCTGCCGTCTCCCACGGCGACGGGAAGCTGAAGGGACCTTCGCTCCTGAATATTCTCCAACCCAGGTCAGGAGCACAGCAAAGCAAGCATGGAATTTGGAAGCAGGGAGTGTTTATGTGCATCACAGACTGAAACATCTCTCCTGGGTGAATCCTATTTGTTTGATTTGCCTAAATTTCTGAACCCCTCATACAGGCAGACTGATCATTTTGGGTGTTTTTTTTTTTCAAATGATCTCAGACCCTCCCAGGCATGACATGTCTTGAGTCAGACAGACACTGATGTCTTGACCCTGAAGTTGGGACGTGAGGAGAGGCAGCTCTGTAATTCTGGAACGCGGGAGGTATTCCGGCTGGGATGCGGACACAGTGCTGAGGTCCAGCATGCGTGGGAGTGCAGGTACCCTGGAGTTCAGTGCGCCTGCGTCCTGCGCATGGGACTGAGCCCGCCCCCCCCCCCCCCGCCACTCCTTCAGAGATACACAGCTCTGTGATTAGGTGCCACTGCGCCTCAGTCACCATGGCAAGAAACAGTGGGGGCAGGTTTCCCAGCTGGCGTGGATCCAGTCTCCACTGGAAATGATGGATCAGCATGGAAGGTCCATCAAGGAA
>JAODKF010000001.1:52599267-52633669 GCA_026779585.1 Mormyrus proboscirostris
GGCCCCCCCCCCACCCCCCCCCAGAGGGCCTCTCCTCGCCGCCGCCGCCCCGCTCGGTATTCCTCCCACGCTCGCTGCCGCCCACGCCAGGATCTGCGTCACGCAAAGGCGTGGGAGTGACACGGCTATGCAGCGAGAGCGGAATATCCCAAAGCTAGCGGCAGGGGAGGAGGGGGGAAAACCGAGCGGCGCCCTGGCCCTCCGTACTAAACCCGTGCGCAGTGCGAAAGGCAACAGACGTCGAACCGGCGCGCCTTGTTTCCAGTGCGCGTCCCCGACTCATCCGCGAAACCAGTGCGCTTTTGTCGCATCCTTACCCCTCACCCTCATCCCAGGTGGACATCTGGTCAAACAACCGCAAAAGGAGTCAGTGACAACTCGGATACCGGAACGCAGGAGCATCAGAGAGGTAGGTGAAGGGGCCGGGATGTGACCGCGCCGCGGGAGCGCGGCGTGGAACCGCCGTGGGCTTTGCGCACACGGAGACTGGGCTTATGCTCTTCTCCATCGGACACATCGGATCACAGTGGACGGGTTTTGCCTCCGTGTGGGTGAATCTCAGTGAGATCCAACATGGTGGGCGTGCGGGCGCAGCTGTGTAAATAGGACATTAAAAGAAAGCGTCTTTTTCCTCTTTGTCCCGCTGAACTTCTCCTTCACGTCGGAAAAGGGCAGGTTATCTTACAGTTGCTAACTTCAGGATTCTGGTTAAGGAGAGAGCGATTGTCCCTAAACTTTGTAAGTGCACGAAGCCCCGGTGTTCGGAGATGCGCACGACTGAAGGTGAGACCTGGTCTGTTTGAAAAACCTCATCCAGCTACTTGCTGCATTTCCATCCAAACTAAGTACAGTGTGGAAAGGAACCCCTGCAGCTTGTCATTTCATTCTTTGTACCGTTTTGTTTTATTGAAAGCATGTTTGTAGATCATGACCGATCGGATGCCGTGCTTTACGTTTAGGATGTATTCATTGTGTTTGAGGTTGACATCTGTATATTAACACGGCACAGGTGCTAGGGTACAACTCTTAACTTTAAGTCTAACATAAAAGTGACCGTTTCGGTATGCGTGTGGGTCCTTTAACATTATGTGGGTATCGGTGCGGATTTTTGTGAATTTTAGGTGCCTGCTGTGCACGGTTGCATCAAAACTTGTTTCCTCAGTTTGGGGATCGGGCAGCACTGAAGGCGCCGTGCTGTTTCTCATGCATAAATATCCTGTACTTCTGCGCTGCTGTGGCAGATGGCACCTCGCACATAGGTGATATTTATTTACTGGCTAAATAAACAGTGAAAGAAAGTAACGGTTGCAGCAGAAAGTGAGGTTCTCTGGAGAGTGTATATTAGGGAGTGACTATGGAGCGTCACACGGGACAGCTCTTCCGGACGTCCGCGCCCCGAACGGTACTTATATACACCCTGTCCTGAGACAGATGGGGCTTGTGACCGTCCCTGTGTCACTCAGCTGAATTAGCGTATCGCTGTTCCCTGACAGCCGTACGCTATTTTGCAGATTAAGGTGTCTGGCCGGGTCACCTTACTCAAGGTGACAAGGACACAGAAGGACAGCAGCTCTCCCGACGTGAATGAGTGCGGTCCTTTCACCGCCCTGCTGCAGAGGATAACGCCCGCGGTTTATACACCCATGGAGGCAACATGTAGTGGGTGGAGGACATTATCCTCTGCTCTGAGTTCCACCTTTTTTACCTTTAACGCAGGAGCAGTAAATTCACCTGGTGAGACTCGGATTGGCTGCAGCCCAGCTGAACGGCGCCTGTGCCAGGAGGGCACACCCACACCCGCCCCAAGGCGGCGTGCTGTAGAGCTAGGCGGGGCGCCCCCCGCAGGCTGGGAGGGCGCCCGGTGCTCCTGCATCAAGGTTTTAATACAACCTGTTTTAGCGAACTCGTTATCTAAAAATACACAACTATCAGTTTTAACAAGCAGATGTTTCAATAACAATGAATATGAATTGTGTCATACCGTGACATTTAGCACAGTATTCATAAAAACAAAGCGCCCAAACATTCACAAAATGCAGGGCTCTATGGGAGAGAGCCGTGCTCTTCTTGGGTCGATCTGAACTGCTTTGATGTATTACAACAGGGATGTCAAACTCCATTCTTGGGGGGCCGGAACCCTGTGTAGCTTACTTCTTTCCCTGCTCCCCCACAAAAGATTCTGCTCAAGAGCTGTGTGGTAATTAGCACAAGGAGTTGAATCAGGTGTGTCAAATGAGGGTAAACACAAAAATGCACAGGGCTCTGGCCCCCCAGGACTGGAGCTTGACACCCCTGCCTTACAGAAACATGCATCTTCATGGTGTGATGACTGACAGGACAATCTGTTTGCTTTGTGGCCTGGTTTTGCTTCTGTGCACTGCGCCGTTTCCACAGTGAATCTTTCCCAAATGCACAACATCAGCGCAGTTTCCAGATCCTGAAGCAGCTCACTTGTCCTGTGTGCTTCTCTGGCTTTATTTATAGTTTAGTTTGATTCCCTGCCACTCCCCCCCACCCCCCCAGGCATGGCGGCAGCTTTGCCCAGGACCCTCGGGGAGCTGCAGCTTTACCGCATCCTGCAGAGGGCCAACCTGCTGTGCTATTACGAGGCCTTCATCCAGCAGGGCGGCGACGACGTGCAGCAGCTGTGTGAGGCTGGCGAAGATGAATTCCTGGAGATCATGGCGCTGGTGGGCATGGCCAGCAAGCCGCTGCATGTGCGGCGCCTGCAGAAGGCACTGCGAGACTGGGTCACTAACCCGGCTCTATTCAGCCAGCCGCGGGCCACCCCTGTCTGCAGTGTTCCTGTCTATAAGCCAGTGGAGCGCGCCGGGTCCGACTCAGACACGGCGCTCGACGCGGAGCCTGCCCCTGCCTCACCGCGATCCTGGGCCGACCCTGGCCTGTCCCCGGCTGATCCTGCCGTTCCCGGCTCCCCGCTGGAGGTGCTGGACACCGCTGCCGTACGCTCAGTCACAGAGTGCGTGACACGCCTGGCACAAACCCTGCCCAAGGTAGAGCCGGCCGAGGTACGGGACCTCCTTAAGGGCAACAAGAAGCTGGCCAAGATGGTAGGGCACATCTTTGACATGGCCGATGAGGACCCACACCGGGAGGAGGAGGTGCGTAAGTACAGCGCCATCTATGGACGCTTCGACTCCAAGCGGAGAGACGGCAAGCAGCTGACGCTGCACGAGGTGAGCCTGCCGGAGACTGACGGCCAACCTCCTGTCCGGGAAATTCTTTCTACCCTGTTATACTGGGGGGGCGATCTGACAACTGGCCCCCACCCCTTCAGCTGACGGTGAATGAGGCAGCTGCACAGCTGTGTATGCGGAACCTGGCTCTCCTAACACGCCGGGACGAGCTGTTCAGCCTGGCCCGCCAGGTGTCCCGCGAGGTCACCTACAAGTACACCTACCAGAGCAGCAGGTGAGCATCTGCCAGCCCCGAACTGCCACCTGCAGGTCTGGGGTCTGTAGTACTTTCTACCCAACACTAAATTGTCAGATTTTAGACACCCAGTGTAACAGTAATTAAAATTCTGTTGATTTTGTGCAGAAAATTACTTGCTAAGCAGGCTAAGTGCATTTTGCATGATTTTTCACACACAATCGGGTCGTGTGACAGGCTGCCCAAGCCTGTTCACTCTCCAGAGATTCCAAGGCGACTAAATGCATCCCTCTGTCTTCCTGCAGACCTCATTGTGGCAACAGGGAAGATCCTTCACCAAAGAGGATAAAAACAGAGGTCAGTGGGGTCATGGAGGTTAACTCACAGCATCGCATCACTCTCCAGTTTCCGCGGGGAAAAGCCCAGAGCAGGAAGGTTAATGCGTTTGAGCTGAGATGTGTAGGGGTCGTGGGTCCTCCTTCTGGCCTGAGTATGTGAGGGAGGAATCCTCACCCCTGCAGAGATAACGTGAATAAAACTGACAGATCCGCATTGTCCTGCCCGCGGGGTAGGACTCCAGATTGGGCCGTCCACTTCATCTTTGGTTCCTGTCTTGTCTCTGCCTTCCCACCTAGAGACCCTACGTCTAATAATCCCGCTTTGGGATTTGTCTTTGCATGAGCATTGTGCTGTCGCCTGCTGATGGCCCAGTTAGACCCACATTGTAGGGTTCTGCCAGTAAAGCCAGGTACCAGTAAGCTGAAAATGCCCCCCCCCCAAAATCCCCTCCCACCATGCTTCTAATTTGACTGATCGTCTTGCAACGTGGATTTTTAACTTTCTCAGATCACCCACCTCTGCATTATTAATATTCAATCTGTGTTTTTCATGCTCTAAATAAATAACCAGTTAAGTGACTGAAATGTCCCCCCCCCGTGAACTCCATCAAATGCCCCCCAGCTCCTTTACAGCTGTGGCTCCTGTCCCCTGGAGCCCCCCTCCATAGCTTACCGTCTTTAAGGCTGACCCACGCTGACGACGGAGAGCCCAGATTAAATCACACTGCAGCCCACTGCCAGTCTGAAGGTGCCTGTGACATCAGCGAGTGGGCGCTGCTGGAGTCACCCACAGCCGCATGGCGCTCACTGCCAGAAAGTACAGTGGGGCGAGGCGTCACGCGCGCGCCAACATCACACACACGTGCACACAAACACGCCACCACGCTCACAAAATAAAAACCTCTCTGGTCGCTCTCAGCCTCTTGAGCGCGGCACCCTATCTGATCCAGCATGCCCAAGCGAAATCATTGTGAGGGTTAGGATCCATCAGGAAGCAGGGATACAAAACCATACATTCCTTCATCCATTCAATCTTTTACCCTGGACAGGATCTTTGGAGGGCCAGGAGTCCGTCTCTGGTACCACAGGGCACAGGGCTGGGGTACACCCTGGATGGGCTGTCAGATCATTGCAGGGAACACACACACACACACACACTCATTTAAAAACAGAAATTAATAGATAAAATGCAGCTGGACAGCAACCATAAAATGTGTTTTGGACGCGTTAGTCTTCCTGTAGTTAAGTCTCTCAGGACCCATTCTACCCAAGACAGACTTCTTGTTCCGCTGGTCCTCCTCTGCGGTTCAGTCCGACTGGGGTAACACAGCCAGATGTGGAGGGCTGTGTGAGTGCAGGGTGGGGCTGATCAGAGCCCTGTGGGTGATCAAAGGTCAGGCCCAGTTCTTCAGGGATGTCACAAACTCTGAGCAAATCCGTACTGATATTTCTGACTGCGTTTCCTTCCTTGATGTGTTCAGGAGGGCGTGTTTGACCTCCACGAGGCCGTGCAGCAGATCTGCACACGGCAGGAGATGCTGAAAGAGCGTCTGGCTCCCGTTACGCCCACGGGAGGTGAGGCAGCAATGCAGAGCATTCTAACCACCAGGGCGGCGACAGCAGGCTGCCCACCCACGTCTTTGACCCAGGTGAGCTTCACAGGAGACATTGATGCAAAATGGGGATTCATCTGCAGACAGGCAGATATTTTTAATTTAAAACTCATGTCTGTGTAAACAGATGCAGCTGGAGAGGCTGCTGGCCAAGCAGATGGAGGTCCTGCAGGACGCTGCAGCCCGCGAGAGGCTCCACACGCTCAACTGGATGCTCCCCCAACGGGGTCCCAAGCCACTCCCCCAGCGCCTCAACCCCAACGGGGTCTCCGAGGACAAGGCGGAGCAGCCAGGTATGGACATGAGCATGTCTCGCAATGGATGAAGCTGTTGTACCCTCAAGTAGGGTCCTCAATCTGTCTGACCTGCCCCAGTATACCAGCATCTTATCCAAATCAACTGCCTGCCCAAGAGACACTGCAGGTCTGCTCCCTGCCCATGTGAGGAGTTTGCAATTGGGAGGGAGTAGGCCAATCAGGATGCACTTAGGGAGTTAAGAGGATTTGTCCGTTTCTAGCGTGCCCAAGGGGGAAGCGCAGCATGCCGGCTTTCTGCCGCTCAGTTGTGTGTGGGAGTGACGTGCCCAGCCTAAGGCGGCCCTCCTCAGGTGTTTTCACTCATTATGTCCCTCATCCTGTTAGTCACAGGCTTCATCCTCACACTGCGCCAGCCGCTCCTTTCCTCCGGGAACGGTTGTGGAGTTTCTACGTTTCTTTGGATACGAGCACTTAAATTAGAAATAAATTAAATATGCTTTTAATTAAAGCTTTGGCAGGATGATTTTTTCTGTCCCATTGCTGTTCTATAAACCAGTGTGACACCTCCCAACCTTGGCTGACTCCCCAGGACAGCAAGAGGGTGACCCACATGCAGTCTATGTGGGTGATCATGTGACTGCTGCCCCTGCTAATGTCCTCACTAATACGCATGTCCCCGCAGCAGAACAGCCACCCAGCCCAAGGGTCTCCAGGCTGCGGTGGAGTATCACCGAGGGTGACTTGCCCTTGGGGCGGCAGCTGGCCAGCGAGCTGAAGAGACGCCACTCCCTCAGCATGGGAAGGGCCCCGCCCACAACCTCAGGTGAGCCACACCCACACCATACCGCCACACCTCTACCCATGGCAGAAGAGGTTCTGACCCTATATCTCTCTTCCTCCCCCAGAGCAGAGGATCAGGACAGACTCCATGCAGGGCATCCTTAACCTCTCTGAAGTCAAAAAGACCATCAAGGTGGAGCCTGAGGATCCCAGATAGCTGGCCAGATCACTGCCAGTCTGTCCAAACACTGACCCGCAGAGCCTTAACAACCAATGCTGCCTCAGAAACAAAAATTTTTTTTAACTTTCTTTATACCAAAGTGCTTTTAATGTACATCAGTGGAGGAAGGGGGTGAGGGTCGGATCCCGGACAGGGTATCCTCCTAGCTGACTGTACAGGTCCTGCTCTCACTGGTGCTCTGTTCATACAGAGTGACTCTCATTTTGTATATATGTTGTTCCTTGAAACTGTGTTGTCACCGTAATTTAAATGTGCTGTGTATTATATTTCCTCAGAAGTGAGAAGAACATTAAGGGGTTCAGCTGTATATGCACCCGCAAGCAGCCGTGTGTCACAGAGTGCTCGAGGCAGAGTGCTTTTTATTCTGGAAAGGTCCACACTGCGTACTCAGCTGCTGGCTCACAGATTTGTAACTGAAATACAAATCTGCTACTTGCAGGTGCAATGAGCTCTCCGCTATCGCAGATGAAGTCTTATCATGTTCCAATGTCTGTGCCGTGGCCAACGTAGCCCATATATTTATGAAATAGTTTAAGAGGAGATAGTGTATATAGCCAAAAGGAGATGACATAGTCACTTGATTCAGAAAGCAGGGTTTAATACCTCTTTTCTTCATGAACCACTTTCCAGTACGTTTATTAGTAGATCAATACTAATTAAGTGTATTTATAGAAACCCAGTGAAAGTGTCTTATTGTCCCACCACCAGAATTGTTCAGCATATGAAACTTCTAGCGTAGCTGTAGTCCTACTTCTGAATGATGTGCAGAGTTTAGCTGTAACCAACGTAGATGTTTTCCCCTCTCAATTTGGTGTTCTGTGCTGTTAGATTTAGCATTAAAGTCCTAGTTCCTTGTGTTTATGCCAAATAGATTCTCCATGTCAACACCTATCCACTCATTGATCAACATACGTTCATTAACAGTCATTTACCAGCTGTCATTTTAGCAACCCTGGGTAACGTTCTGACATGCCACACATGTTCTTTCACCAGAATTCAAGCTCTGTGTGGTGCTGTTCTTTCAGACATTTGACATTTAAATACCTCTTATTTTTATTAACACTGACCGGCTCTGTCCTAAATGACATGCGGTGGTCTGGGGGAAAATGTGTGTGTGTTGGTTTTTGTATTGTCTGCGAAGAGGACAGATTTCTTGGATTTTGCAAAAGTGAGAGACTTATTTGTGATTCCTAACATGTTTGTGTGTGTGTGTGTGAAAATTAGGTTTATATTACATTGTGGGGACCATTCCTCAGGTACCCTCAAAGATCTGTGAATGCAATCAAAAAAGTAAAAATGCCGAAAGTACAGTATTTTGTTTGGTTACTTATGGTTAAAGTTAGGCCTGGGAAGGGGTTAAGGTCGCCATGTTGTGATTTGAGTTTTCCCCATAGAAATTAATGGAGAGTCCCCACAAGGGAGGGAGGGTTAGCGTGTGAACAGAATATTATGAGTATTCAAAACCTGAAGATCTCAATGAGTAGCAAATACAGTTAAATCTGCAAAAGTCTTAAGAAATCAAAGCAAATGATGTTTAAAGTTGTTTATCTGGGCCATTTAGGAATATTTGCTCAGAAATTAAACACTATTTAATATTAGAATACATATTGATAAATAAATATTGATGCAATAAAAATGTATGGTTAGAAGAATTTAGTTTTGGTTCCCAAAACCCTCCTAAGGGGGACCCCATGCTAGTCATTCCAAGCATGTGTTAAATTTCCCCACCAGCTAACTTAATTAACACAGTTAATTAACATCATGAGGTATTGATTAGCCAAAACATGTCGTGGGTGAATACAGGGGTGATTTGAGGTTTTGAAATGGCTAAGCCAATCTACTTGACAAACACAATTTTCTTTGGCCTGAGCCTTATGCACAGAACAGCATGATGTGAATTTCAGATTCAAAAGTATGATACAAAAAAAGGAGAATGACAGGAGGTAATTAATTCAGCCAGATTTGTCCATATATGTCATTTTTAATGTATTGTCTGTTCTTTTACACTACAGTTTTAATGCCGCTCCATTCTGCATCCTGTCATTGTATTTTGGTGAAAAACACTCAAGTCCGTTAAGATGAACTTATTTTGTAAACACTAATATATTTTATTTGTTATACAGCACATAAACATTAAACTCTATTTTTTGAGATCTTATTCTGGGGTCTTTATGTCTTCATGATTTATACGTGGGGTTTTGAAATATGAAGTCCTACTGATGCAAAGTAAAACTGCGTTACACTTTTAGTCAGATTCTTACTAGAAAGGTAGGATTTTAGACAGTAGGTTGGTTTTTCATTTTGGGAAATCACAACGTCTCACTTTTGGAAAAAGCTTACTGCTCCTTACCTGAACCTCTTTCACCAACCCCGTGTTGGGGGAATCCTCATTTTCACTAGTTTAGTCATGTCAACGTTCACAAGAGACAAGGCCACGGAGACCATTTGCATATGTGGAAATTCACTGTCTGCTGATGCGTGTTTACCAGACCATTGCGTGGAGTCACATGACCCAAGAAGGCGTCATCAAAGCTGGCGTGACGACATCATATGGGCGTCCCGTGGGCACCGCTCGTGTCTGCGGCATGGCAGGCTTTAACCAGTGCTGGGGATTTTGTTCTAAAGCACTAACTGAACTGATTTGAGATTCCTTTATTTGTCATGTACATAGGTGAGAACAGAATAACATCTATTATGAGACAATGGCAAGATACATGCTCAGCTCAATCACTTTGAGGTGCAGGAAGACATGAACTGACTTTCTTAATATCTCAAAACAAGAAGCCCTCACCCGAATCTCTGATCCCAGCCCAGAGACGTACATCTGAAACAATGCTGCTTGGCGTGACCTGTGAGCACCATTATGACTGACCGTGGGAATTTTAATGAAAAACAGTGCTCTGACACTAACGCGATGTGACTGCAGTGTAATCTGTGACTTTCCAGGACCTTCTTTCCATCTGCACATATTTCAGAGTAGTCAGCTACTGTTTTATCCAGATTAACACTCCTTTAACTAGATTTTTTTTTAAACTGCACTTGTGAAATAGATCAGCATGACTGTGGGACTTAAATCCACAATCATTTAGTCATGTAATGACTTTATAAACACCGAACACCTCGAAATGAGAGCGAATAATCGCAGCCCGTAGGGAGAGCACACATGTGCAGAGTCGGGCTCACTGGCTCCCTCCAACAGCATGAACCTCGTATTCACACCTTCCCCGAAACTGCGCGCTGACTCACATGTACGCAGTTTTTTCCACTTTTTCTGCCCCCCGCCGCCTTGTGCGCGCTCCCGCTGCCTTCGTACGCACGCACAAATGGCTTGCAGGGTTTCAGAGCCTTAATACGTCCCCCACCCACTGCCTACGTCCTACCACATACGGGCGGTCAGAGCGTGGGCAGAGCTTGGGGCCGAGCGGGACCCCCCAACGTTGCGAATGGGTCCGCACTGCATTAAAGAGCGACGCATAAAGCGCGTTTTCCTAATTGTGAACACTGGAGCCTCCGGGGGATTCGGTCCCACGTTTCCTCACACGCATTAGTCCCGACTGCATTCTGATGCGCGTCCTTGCATTAATCCATTGCTCCATTTCTAGTCTAGGTAGTGCATGCGTCTCACTTCATTCATTAACGCGTCCTAGAGTTTTTGTGTAGGCGTTTCACGGTGTGCTCTAACTCTTATACATATTACATTATGAGTCTATATAAGTCTAATCTGTGCGTTTGTGAATCTTCTTGCTTGAAGGATGGAAAGTGAATATCATATTATATTAAGCTTTCCGGAAATAAAGAAGCGATTCTTCGGTTATGTTTGTTGACTCGCTATAAATTCACATGATCTTTTATAAAATACATGGCATTCAAGATTATTTTCGACGCCTGTAAGTCATTGATTCTAAACGATTTATGATTTTTAGGAAATTGCATTCATTGTTAGGGCTATAATAATAATAATAATAATTAATATAAGTCTTAATATCTAGCTGTTAATGGAGTGTGAAATCTGTGAAACCTACACAAAATATATAAACCCACATAATGGAAACGTATTATAATTAATGTAGTCTACAGCTATTTTTAAGATCTTATTTTGGTTACGATTCTTCTTTGCACCAGTAGATATTGCTATAGTGTCAGTATCTATCATTTGCTGCACCTTTTTAAAACGATGTTTACATTCTTTCGAAACGGTGGAGAAACAAGCCCTTTTATGTGGTTAGCTAATTCAACCTGCAGTCTGGAGAAGAGGTTTAACATCCTATAGCCGTTTGGAATGGTTGTTACTTAGTCTCTTCAACCTTTTGACATTTTAATTTAGGTTATTTCTTAAATAGGCATATATTTTCTGCAGCCTGCAAAAATGGATCGGAACGTGCACTTCCATAATAGACTGTTTATCTGATTGCCATTTCGTGGAATGTGGTCTTTTGCAGGGCCACGTAGCCTTTGAATTTCTATGTCGTACTTATATTTCCTATATGCAGGTAGGTCAACAACGTGCTGGATGACTGTAGCCACTAGGTGGAACCATTGTGCTTGCTATAGCTGTAGTCTCCCGCCAAGTAAAACGTATCGCGTGTTTGGTTTTGCGAAGACTATACATAAGATACTGACTGCCCAAAAAAAGGTCACCGCTTGAATTTATATCAGCAGGTACTGAAAAGCCAATGATAAAATCTTTATTGAAGCTTAGCAACGATATGCAGCGATAAGGTGAAGTCAGTTGAATACCTGAATCTACTGAATGGCCAGGTTATCCCATCAATAGATTTTTTTCTTACCTAAAGGAATTGACATATTCATGGATGATAATGCCAAGATTCATAGGGCTCAAACTTTTAAATAGTGGTTTAGGGATCACAAGGAACCATTTTCACACATGAATTGGGCAACACAGAGTTTTGACCTTATTCCCATTGAAGGTCTTAGAGATGTGATGGAGAAGACTTTACAGAGTGGTTCTACTCACCTATCATCAATACAAGATCTTAACGAGATCTGGATGAAAAAAAAAATTGAGATGCAGCATAAGCACATGGAAAGGCGGCCTAGCAAAATATTAAACTGTGCAACTTATTTTTGGCCAGGAAGTGTATAAGCACTCGCAAAAACACCAGTATTCGTTGAAAATGTTGCCCTTAAAAAGTTTAAGATTATAGAAATACAATCCAAAACATCCAAATCCAAAACATTTCTAATATTGTCTGCTAAAGGCGTAACATGCGACTGCAATATTTCACATGATTACATATGAATATGAAATATTCACAATTTCAGATTAGGCATATAGTTTAAGTGCATCCACATGATTTGCGTAATGTTTGGGCCTGTATGGTAGGTTATGTGTCCTATATAGACATGAAACAACTTGTAACCAGAATCCATTAGGTCTGAGTGGAAAAATCCAACTGCCTGGTTGCATGAGAGAATCTGCTGACTTACTCCAGCAGACCGTGACTTCTTCTCGGGATAGACTGTTAATGTGATTCTCAGTAAGTCAGGTACAGCCACCTGATCTCAGGTGAATCACTTCAGTCTCTCCCTTGAAGGTGTTTTCCTCACTGACAGAGCTCAACCCTGTAGACTCCTGAAGGTACCTGCCGAGCTAGATGATATGTGGTCGAGTGCCCATCATCACCCGCTCCCACCCTCACAGGCACTTTGACAAACCTTTGCTTTGTGTAGATTGTTAGAAAAAAGGTACCAGTTTATACCTTTGATTATCACTGAGCCTGTATCCTCAAGGGTCTGCCAATTGTACTCTATAGCTGTAGGTAATTGTACCTTTTAAGGTACAAAAATGAACTATGAGAAATATTTTGCACCATTGGGGGTACATTAATATTGTTTGTAACTTGGGGATGTTCCTCAGAGTCCATTTCTGTACCTTAAAAGGTTCAATTACCTGCAGCTATAGGGTACAATTGTCAGACCCATGAGGGTACAGCCCCAGAGACAAGAAGGTACAAATTGGTAGCATTTTTCTGACAGTGAAGGTTTAAGCAATTTAAGTAAACACCCAAGATACAAATGTAAGCAATCTGTTAGATAAATATCCCATTCAAGGTGTTCCCCTGCTTTGTACCATATATCATCCTGTTCAGGACAAGTGATTTGAAAATGGTCGGTTGCATGTATGGAAGAATGCATGGATGGATGGATGGATGAGGCA
Source organism: Mormyrus proboscirostris (assembly GCA_026779585.1). Lineage (NCBI taxonomy): Eukaryota > Metazoa > Chordata > Actinopteri > Osteoglossiformes > Mormyridae > Mormyrus > Mormyrus proboscirostris. The sequence continues at coordinate 52,612,068 of JAODKF010000001.1, forward strand.
TTCTGCTGCTATATATCTAAGCCTGTTACTACCGTATGTCTATATACGTCTTCGCGAACGAGCTATTAATGAACAATTTACATGTTGCCTGGTCCTCATAACACAGTATTAACTTAAATAAACCTAAACTTGGACACGTGAAAGACACGCGTTAGACTAAACAGTATCCTGCAGGTCACCGTTTTCCCATTCACAACACGCAAGCACGAGGGAGCGAGAGTCCTTAACGAAATTATGGAGAAAACAATCATTTGAACGACGCGACACTGAGGCAATCGTAGCTCGTCTCAAGGGCCGTCAACCAATCGTAGGAGCTATACTTATTGGGCCACGGAGCGTGTCGACCAATGACGTAGAGAGAAGGCGTCAACAAGCACTCAGCCCACGCATTAAAACCAACTTGGGGGCCGAACCCGTCAGTCCGCTCAGCTGGCTGGGCAGTTAGTAAGCTTTTTGTTGATTTATGTGTATTCAGATCTATATAAGTATATATATATATATAAGTTATATTATATATTATATATAAGTTTTCCAGCTTTTCCCTTAAGGTAAAAGGTACATTTCTCCACGGTAGCTCGGCGGGGCTGAAATGTCACAATTTAGGCTCTCATTGGCACTCAGGGAGCTGCTCCACTTCGGTGTCAAATACCGTTTGCCCAGTGCCGTCGGGCATCCGAGCACACCGGCGAACCCCGGTCTCTTCCGCCTCGGGGGGACATCTCGGCTGTCGTTCTGTCCGGCCGGGGCTAGGTCCTTATGCAGCAGGAGCGAAGGAGTGCTGGAAAAGAAAGATGAGCCAGGGAAAGAGGCGGCGGTCGACAAGTAAGAACTTATTATTATTATGCTGGGATATAACGTCATGAGCAGTTAACGAATAAAGATATTGTCCAGGAAACCTACGCACGTATAATAACAGCAGCATCAACAACACCAAAAATATCATGGGTGGTACTAACGTAGAATCTAGTTTTTGTTTCATATAGTCGAAGAAATAAAACATGTTTTATTAAGCGTTCCTTGTGTAACGGTAATGAATGAGTAAATGGTTTAGGTAATTGACAAACGTATCTGGATGTACATCTTGAATTATCAATCTGGAATTGTCTTCTGTTGACGCCTTCTCATGAGAAATTGTGTCCCCTGTTTTTTTCGTCATAAAAATAGCAATCTAATGCAGCTTGTTATTGTACCAATTTATGCCCGATTATAAGTTATAGTATTGCGTTAGTAGGCAGGTTTTGTTTCTTACGCGTGTATCTGTTTTCTGACCCGTAATTGCAAATATTGGAAAATATTTAGGAATTTGTGGCTAGTATGTAGCCGCCTCCCTTTTCTTGGAGGAGAGTGCAGTTTGACAACATCGGTTCAGTTTCGTGTGTTTGGTTTGACTAAGATAAGCACTGTTTCAACAGAAGCTTAGGTCTCTGTCCCACGTTTGGTAGCTGGTGATGAATCCGCCGGTCCCCCACTTCCTCAAACTGTTCTTACGATTACCGTGAATGCTGGGATTCGTCAGGCGTTTGTCTGAACTATTCGCCGGCCTGTAAATAATAGCGCCCTGTTTCTTAGGTGTGTTGTGACATGCAGGTGATTCATCGGCATTAACTATCAGAGGTATGTGGAAGCATTTTTGTCCTCTGAGTGAAGAGCATCAGTGGAGAAAAAAAAGGTTAAAGATATTTTCGAATCTATTATTGCGCCCTACCTGAAGTTGAGGAGAGAGACGCCCCATGGTCTCGAATGGGTGTGTCACCCCAACCCCAGCGACCCCCCTGCTTTTACGGCAACATTCTAATCGTGTTACGCAGTATACCGACACTGAAATTCCCGTTTTATTAGTATCGGTACTTAAGACGGTCAAGTACACATATTGAGAAACACCCCAAATATTTGCAGGGAAGTGAATTAGTGTATAGTTCCTGTAAGGGACTCATTCACTGCGAATGAATCATTTGCCAATGTCAAACCATTACATGAGATTCATGGTTTCAAGTACAAGTGATGTTGCCAAACGTCCACAGCTTGTTGACAAAGTAGACGTTCAAAGCGAAATATGTTTTGTTTGCATTGTCAACAGTCAGAGCAAGCCCACAGACACTACATAACGATTATCAGGCCTGTCCCTGAAAAATGTCAAACATGTGCAATATATATTGTAATAAGTGAACTTTTTGCCACTTCAGTTAGTGACAGTTTTTGCTGTGGTATCATTTGAGAGGCATATTTAAGGGCAGTGATAGCCTGTTTCATTTCACTTTATCTTTTTAGGTAATCTTTTTAGCTAATGTAATTATGGCATGCAGTACATTTGTGTAAATATTCTCTATTACTAGAAAATGCACTCAATAGAATGCAGACGTCTGCCAAGGAGATGTCACTTAATAACCAGCAATACATCTTGCAAATTTAATGAACTGTAAAAGAAATCACACAAACTCAAGTGTAGGGGACAATACTGGATACCATGTAACCTTTAATAAAACAATGACCTTGATATAATCATTTACAATAATCCAATCATCAACGTAATAAATGTATTAAAATGGCATGTTCAATGGCTGTATAACTCAACAGCTGCAACTAAATATTTTAGTTTTGTTGAAACATGTTCAGTATAGCTTTGTACCTGTGACAAAATAGCCTGTAGTTTATTTAATTTGACTGATATCGACAAAGTAATTTTAATTAATAATATAAATTTTAAGTTTTGTGTTCGGTCACATATTTATCTATTAATGTTTCCTGATTTTTTGCTGTGGTATTGTTTCAGTATCAGTATCTGGGGTTTGCAAAATTTCAAAATCCCTGATAATCCTTTGGACATGTAACCTTCAGATTTTTGTAGTCCGAAAAGAATTTAACTAGTCCAAATTTAAAAAAAAAAAAAAAAAGACCAAAAAAGAATTTCTCAATGTAGAAAGTTAGATATAGTCAGGTGAGGTCCAGTTGGGGAGCATGCACTGATGCAGCGTGTTGCCGCGTCCACCACACAGCGAAACTCCTCGGGATCCCAGCTTGTGATTCCCCCAGGCATATACAAGGTCCAGGTCCAGTCCCACCCTCCAGAAAAGGGCATCCATCTGCCACAGCCAAGTATTGCGTGGGCGTCCCCTCAGCCTGGCCCAGTAACTTGAGTCCTTAGCAATGACGATCCTGCAAGCTGGATCACCCTCAGAGAAATGTGCCATATGGCCATAGTGCTGTAGCTGACGCTTCCTCACAATACAGGTAATGTGCCTCATTCGGGACTCCTCATGCAACCTCTCATTCCACACAAGGTCAAACCAACGGTATCCGAGGATTCTCTAAAGAGACACAGTACCGAAGGAGTCCGGTCTTCGTTTCAGCTCACTGGATAGCGTCCATGTCTCGCAGCCATACAGCAAGAAAGGGAGGACCAGGACTCTAAAAACTTGGACCTTTGTCCTCTTGAAAAGATATTGGAAACACCACACACTGCTTTCCTGTGACCTTGTGACTCCCCATGCTCTTCCAGTCTGTCTGCTGACTTCACAGGAAGAGTCACCAGTGACATGAATGTCGCTGCTGAGGTAGGTAAATCTCTTGACAAGGTCGACATTCTCCCCACAGACAGCCACACTACTGATGGCTGTGCCTAAGAAGTCATTAAATGCCTGAATCTTGGTCTTTATCCAGGACACCTACTATCCCAGACACTGACTCCTCGATGATTCTCTCAAGAACCCCAATCTGAGCCTCCATTGACCCCTCTAAGATCATGGCATTGTCAGCAATGTCAAGATCAATAAACCTTTCTTCACCATCAAGACACCCCACAACCGCTGGACCCCACAACCTTGCCCAACACCCAGTCCATGCAAGCATTGAACAGAGTAGGACCAAGAACACACCCCTGGTGAACCCCAGAATCAACTGGGAAGAACACAGAGATTCTCCCTCCACTCTGCACAGCACTCACAGTACCAGTGTACAGTCCAGCCATGACACCCAATACTTCGGGGGGATCCTGTGAAGTCTCAGAATGTCCCACAGGGCGACTCGATCAAACAGTGTCTAACACTTTACGAAAATAGACAAAGGCCGCAAAGAATCTCTGGCAATATTGGCGCTTGCGCTTGATGAGAACTCTCAGTGCAAGGATACGGTCAATGGTAGACTTCTTAGGCATAAAACCTGAATGCTCCAGTCTCTGACAGGCAAGCAAGACATCACGGATCCTGTTAAGGATGACCTTAGCAAGGACCTTCCCTGGCCCTGAAAGCAGTGTTATCTCCCTGTAGTTGCCGCAATCCAGGCGATCATCCTTCCCTTTCCAGATAAGGACTCCAAATCCCATTTTCCAGTCAGTTGGGATGACTCTTGACTCCCAAATGGAAGAAAAGATTGCCTGCAATGCAAGGAGGACAACCTTACCTTCAGCCTGGAGAAGTTCACCCCAGATACCAGAGATCCCTCTGACCTTCCCTGCCCCCAGCTGATTCATCACCCTTGCGAGCTCTCTGAGATTGGGTGGTTCAAAGCTGATTGGAAGATCAGCCTCGAGAACCGTAGACCCAGAGATCTCCAACATTCTGGCTGGAGGGTCAGCTTTATAGAGCTGATCAAAGTAGCCGCTGCAGTGTCATCTGTAAGGACCATCCCATCACCCGCCCTGACTGCAAGTCTCAGAGGAACAGATTCAGATTCAGATGTGCGTAATGCTTCGATTCCTCTCTAAGCAGGACGTGGGTCACTAGACCACAGATGGTGTTACCTGCTCACAAATTTGTCTAACAAATGCCTCCTTATCTGCCCTCAGAGCCCTCACAGCCGTCCTTCTCAGCTCCTGGTACAGACAGGAGTCGCCACCAAGTCATGCACTGCGATACCTCTCGATAATATCCAGGGTGCCCTGCAAGAAGAAGCACTTCCTTCTGAGAACACTGGCAACACCAACACAGCCCTTGGCAACCTTCAGGGTCTTATCACGGAAGGTCTTTCACATCAGCAGTCATACCCAAGTCTACAAGTTCCTCACAAAAACTACGTGCAAGCTCATATGCTCAGAAACAGCTTGATCTGAGTCAGACTAAGTCCAGCCTCATTCTCTTAGGAGGTGGTAGCCTATTGGGTCTAAGCTGAATCTTCAGAGTAGCAACAACTAGTCTGTGGTCAGAATTCACAAACCGGACACTTCTGTAGACACTGCAGTTCCGCAGAATCCCCCATCGTCTGCCCACCAGGATGTGATTGATCTCCATCTTCGCACCACCAGTATTTGAGTGCCAAGGTCAACGATGCAGCTTAGCGCATTGGAACCAGGATCAAGGAACATGGAGCCACTTTCACCCTGGTCTCCAGACCCATGGGGACTGAGACAATCTTCATAACCAGCCCTGTCAGTACCAGTAGTCAAATTGAAGCCACTTATAACCAGAGGAGTGTCACCTCGTGGGCACCCTTCAACCACTGAGCGAAGTCGTGAGAAAAATGTCTCCCTCATTGAGACATCACTCACCGCAATCTGAGCATACTCTGAGCCAACAGACAAGATGCCCAAGGAGTGCCTTAGCCTGAGTCTCATGATACGCTCATTGAAAGGAGTGACAACAGACACCATCAGAAGGAGCCAATCCATCACAGCAGCAGCTACTCCCTCAGTATGGAAGATGGAAGATGGTCATCTTGCCGGAGAGACCTGGGGTACTTTTTTGAACAGATACAACAAGACCAGGATGGCATGACAGGAAATAAAGTATCTAAAGTATGGAAAATTATGAGAAGAGAATGATCATGATTGTTTGATCATGATCTTAATCTAACTGACTAGTGACGTGAGAATTGCATGTGCTTAATATGCAATTTTGGTTTTATTATGTATTGCACATCATCCAGCAGTATGATATACAGTACAATATATCCCACCTCACGTTGTGATGTCATTCAGCCAGTGGAAAAAAAACACCAAAACCAAGTATGAAAAGTACAGTAGCTGGTTACCGTGGAAAAGTGCCCAAAATAAAGTGAGAACTACACTCATTTACAGAGGTTGGCAGCAATGCACTAATTGTTTGCCAAACATCATATTAAAGACAGAAGTAAACTCATTACACATTCATGCAGGCGTACTGTACATGTCTCTGTGTACAAATCATCATGATTACAAACCTGTTTGTTGCTTGATCTTTTTTTTTCCATTCAGATAGCAATACATGAGAGCGGACAAATCGAATGAAGGAGGGAATTTGATCTCACACAAAGTATAATTTCCAATAGTCCATCGGGCAGGGTGGTGTTACATTTTGGTAGCCGATGGAAAAAGTTGATAGCCCTGGGACGTTGGCTACCAATTTTGCAACTCCTGGTATCTAAATATTTTAGGAAGGTATCGTATCGAAGTCATGATTTTGGTATCCTGACAACACTGCATTCCAGAATGTCATGGAAAGCTGATTGATCTGGGGAGATCACACAGAGTGCAGCTATAGGCCAGATGTTAAAGATTATAGAATCCCATGTGCTGGGTGGTGTGCTGTAAATAAGTTAATGGATAATCACATTAATGCCATGTCATGCCCGCAGTGTGCTAATAGAGCTAATTCTGAGCTCCTCTTTGGTGAAGGCGGTAGAGATTGCCATTCATGTTTCACAACACAGGTTAGTTTGACCTCTGCTTGCTCTCAAAGGGTGACACGTGTGTGATTTGAGTGGGACCCCCCTACATCCTCTTGTATCTCTGTGTAGACGCTGTTAGGTCATACAGGACATCACCACATTACATGACTGTTGACCTCTTCTTGACCACCTTTCAAGTCATCTGACCATGTTGGGCTTAAGGGGGTGGTACTGTATTTACTGTACTTCCTTTGACCTTGGACTGCCCTCCAGGACTCCATTTAACCAGTGTGTGAGTGAATTGATCCAGTGAGTTAAATGGGTAGCTTGGAGGAGGGGGATAGCACTGGGTGGAGCTGACCCCTGAGTTGGCATGGGGTTGAAAACGGCTCTTTTGGATGAATCTCTGGTCTGGGGAGTTTTGCCTATGTGTATCTCTGATGTTTTATACCTCTGTTTCCATGACAGCTGACTGGGTCACACACCGTCTCTGTCTGCTGCAGTCTTTGCAGTACAGTGCAGAAAGCCTGTTTTATCCTTTGCAGCTTAAGGCTCTGCTGACCCTGTAAACCATGATCAGACTACAGCACATGCATAAGTAAATTAATAAGTAATAGAGCATGTGCCTGATGTTTACATCAGAAACAAGCAGAGCGTTGAAAGAACATTCTGTTCTCATCTCTTTCCCTCTGTATTCCCATTGCACCCGGTTTAATTTGCTAATTGCTGTGAATGTGTTTCAGGATATATGTCACTTTCTATCCCGAGGATCATGGACCTAATCGGGGCAGGACACTAATGTCAATTACTAAACTAGTATCATTATTACTCGATTATTGATTTTATCAATACTAACAGCCCTATGGAATAGTTTTTTTGCCTTAAAAGTGGTGCATCTTCCAAGTCCAGCATAAGGACACCTGCAGAATAAGACGTGCCATCTGACTTTTCATAGCTTTATCACACACTTATTTTAACTTTTCTTAACTTATTTTAAATGTCTTACGTAGTAAGACCTGAGGGATTGACATGGGCTGTGCTGGTCTCTGAGGCGAGTTGGATCTGTGTGAAAGTGCAGGACAGATCACATACTTTCACGTCAGCATATCAGCTGCTACAGCCAACCAGCTTTTACTATGTTACAGGTCATCTTGGGGTCAGGTGGAGATGGTGTCCCTGATGTTCTGGTTGATGTGGTGGAGTGTTGAGGTTGTCTCTGAAAGGTGCAAACAGGGCTGTGATTACTGTTCAACTTCATAGCCTTCACTGAAGATATGAAAACCTAATCACACATTTATGGCTGTTGATAAAACTAAGGACTAAGGAGTTTCACGTGTACAAACAGGACCTTTGCCTTACTAAGACAATCCACTTCATCAATGATTTTTTTTTTAATAGTGGTTCTGTCCTTTTATGTCTTTGTTTCCCAATAAGCTTCACGTCCAGCAGGGGAACTGTCTCCATGGCTGAAACCTCTGTCTGTTAATTACACCCCTCCCCACTTCCTGCCCGAGCCTGACTGGAGGAGGGGGGGGTGTTCCGGATTGTCATAATGCATTGATATCGTGTTTTATTTTATCAGAAATTTGTGTTAAATGTTTTTCAATGGTGTAGGCAAAAATAACACAACACACAGAGTATGTCAACAAACCTTCACCCATCTACCACCCAGACACATGGAAGAGAAAAAAATCATAAATTAATAAAAATTAAATTCCCAAAAAATAATGTGTTACTAGAGATGTCACTAGACATCTAGAGATTCATTAACGTTAATATAAATCAAACTGCTGGAGCACCAGAGCATCAAAAACAAATGAGTCCCTTTCTAGCTACACCAGTCGTCTCCTCTATATTCATATCCTACCTCACATAGATACAAAGTGTAAAAAGCTTCTTCATAAATCAAAGAAGTCTTTGGTTTTCCCTCTTATTATATATGTCAGTTTTTCTAATGCAAGGTTAACCAAACCCTCCTTGACCCATAAGGCAGATGTCGGTCTTCCCTCATCTTTCCACATCACTTTTTTTGGCATCTAGTAAACCTAAATTAATTATTGTGTTTTTTTGCACACGCATTGAAATCAACAGAATAGATATGCAGTAGACATAGTTGAGGATCCAGTTGGGTTGGCCTCCACAGTTAGATCGGAGATTAGTTGAAGCACATCCTTCCAAAATACTTGCATTCCCACGTACCAACAGCTTTAAATCTGTGCAATTTTACTGGTGTTATGTAGGTTCTTATAAGCCATTTGTATTGAAGCATCTAGTATTAATGGAGTTGGTTTGAGCTGGAAGACAGGCTTCATCTTTAGTAATCTCAGTCTAAAGGTCAGTCTCCCATGCAGATAAATACCTAAAGGAATTTTCTTTTGATTTGTTTAGAAGCACATTATAAAATAGTGATACTTCCTCTATCATTCATATGCTTTAGAGCAGCTTGCTCTATTGTAGATAGTGGGGGCTCAGAGTAAGTTTTAATTTGACAGTATATAAAACTTCTTATTTGTAAATATTTGAAAAAGTGTTTCTGTGGAAGAGTAAATTTTGTCACTAGTTGTGAAAAAGGCATAAGCACACCTTTATTGTACATACAGTATCACCCAGTTTACTTATACATTTTATACACTGGTATTTCCCCAGATGGGTGATGGGGAAGACAGAGACATGGGTTCACTTCAAAAAGCTTGAGCTTCATGTCAGACTGATATAGTATTTCTAAGAAAGGGGTTGTTGGTTTGCTTTATAAGGCTTTTAGTCGGCGAAGAATAAAGGTATAACTGCAAAAGAAGTTCTATTTCAGTTTTTTCTATACCAAGCCATGACTCCCCTATAGTAGATTCCCCAAGCCTTTTTTTGAGAGTGGAGAAAATGGTATTTGGCAGTGGGAGTAGAATTGTTTAAAAAAAGGTATAAGAATTTAGCTAGAACAACCATCCTAATATTAATGCGACCTATCATAAACAGCTGTATAGTATTCCATCTGTCAAGTAGCTCTACGATCTCATGAAGTAGTGGATCCTATATATTAGATAATATATTTTCTAATGCTTGTATGGAGTTTCTTAGTTCTGTAAGAAACAGAACTATGTCATCTGCAAAGAATGATATACAATATTTTCTCTCCCCAATTTTTATACTCTTTATATCCTAACTATTCCAAATTGCCATAGCTAAAGGTGCAGTTGCAAACGGAACCAACAAAGGCGACAATGGGCACCCCTGTCGAGTACCTCGACTGAGATGAATAGCTCTGGAGACAGGATTGTTTGTTAAAATCTCTGCTATGGTTCAGTGCACAATAATTCGAACCATCGAAGATATCCTCCAAATCTTTTAAGTACCACAAATAAATATCTCCACTCATTTCTGTCAAAGGCTTTTTCAGCATCCAGTGACAAAACTGCATGGTCTTTAGCCTCTTCTTTTGTATACAATACATTAATAACTCTGTGTATATTATGGAATGTCTGCCTGTCAGGCACATAGCTGTTTTGACCATTCATTTTTAACCTTGGGATGTAAATCTCAGTCCTCCTAGCTAGGGCTTTGCAAAGAATTTTTGTATCACATGAAATATGAGTCGATATGATGACATTTATGTGGGGGGCTTGCTAGGCTTTAGGATGAGTGTGATTACAGCAGATCTCAGTGACAAAGGCAGCATTCCTTTCTCCAAAGTTTCATTATCCATACTTGAAGAAGGTGTGGTAGAAGCTTTTCAGAAAATGTTTTATAGATGTCGATGGGCATGCCGGGGACTGGGGGCTGCGGCTTCCCCACTACTCATGCACTGCACTGCTTCAGACTTCAAGAGACAACTTCTGGGGTTTATCCAGAAAATAATTATGTGTTTCATTAGAGTCCAAATATTGAGACTTATAAAGACACTCATAATATGTTTTAAATTATTTATTTATTTATTTATTTGAAGTGGATCTAGCAGGTTCAAACCATTCTTGTTTACAATTGAATTAATAGCATGTATTTGTTTTATTTTCCATGATAAAGCCTCCCAGCCTTTTCTCCCTGGTTACAGTAGGACTGTTTTAACCTCATTAAACTGTTTGTGGTTAATTCATTATATTGAGCTTTTAGTGCGAGGACTTGTTTTTGTTTCACAGAATGGCTCAATATCTACCAACTGTTTATAGTATTTTTTGGAGTTGTGTTTTGTATAACTGAGTATCTCACTCCGAATATAAGCCTTGAATGCTTCCCATTTAACTAGTGAATCTGTTTGATTGAAGAATTTTTTACTTTTAATACCAATCTTCTTGCCCATGAATTCCACAAATTCTAGGGATTTCAGCCATGTTGCTTGAAAGCGAAATCTAAATGCACAGGGATTTAAATCATTTGTCTGCAAAGTAAGGGAGTCTGGTGTATGATCAGACTACTACTGTACCAGCATTTTCCAGTTTTAGACAGTAATGTTTTGGAAATCAAAAAGTAGTCTATTCTAGAGTATGTTTATATGTAACCAAGAGTACTCTAATTTACTTGGGTTAAGATGTCTCCAAATCTCTCTTAGGTCAATAATGAAATTCTTTATAATTTTCATGGACATCTCCCATGCCCATGCATATATCTTTTGTTGGGTCCAATACATAGTTAAAATCACTACCCGTAATGTATTCACCGGGAAAGGAGGAAAAGCAGAGGAAGAGATTACAAAAAAATTGGATTGTCCTTGTTAGAGGCGTATATGCAAATCAAAGTGAGCTGGGTGGATAGTGTTGTACCATTTAAAATGAAATTTCTCCCGTAATTATCAGCATACTATTTTGTTGACCTGGCATTGATTTATGTATAAGTATCATGACACCTCTAGCATGAGTGGTGAAGGACACTGATTATATCTGATCTGACCACCTTCTTAAAACTCTACCATTGTCCTCTCTTAATAGATGTGTTTCCTAGAGGTATATTATGTTGGATTTTATCTGCTTGAGTCTATCCACATCATGTTTTGTTTAAACATTTGTATTTTAAAACCTCTAATTTTTGTCTTTCTTTTTGTTTGTCTGCTTGGTTTTCTAAAAAATGTAAGTACATTCTAATGTCCCTCTTTATTGCCTATTGTGTTCTATCCCAACCTTCAAATATGATTGTTCTGCCATCTTAATTCTCCCATAATTCCTTCAGAATAACCCACTTCTGTGACCCTGGCTTTCTGTGTGGGACCAGTGAAACCTGTCTGCTTTATCCAACCCTGCTTTTAATATTTGTTTTTAAATGCGACCATCTGACAGTGGCTCACTGCAGCTGAGTGTGGGAGTTCACTGTGTGTGGTGAAATGCTTTTCCTTTGCTTCAGGCAGTGGTCTGTCTGCCCGTTGTGTCGTGATGGGCAAAGGTCTTTTGGTCATTACCTGGATTTCTGTGTTGTGTGTGCTGTCCTCTGTCTTCTCTAACTCTGAACTGAGATTCAACACCCAAATCAAAACACATCTGGCATCTACCTAGGGGACTATCAGAAGCTCTACAGCTATGAATACTGTTGACTCCCCCCAGCTAATTCTAATGAATGCATTTCAACTGGTTACCTTCAGCATACCTGTTAACGCTTGGTTACCTGGTCATGAAACACATTTCTTGACAGGATTGATGTTCCATGTGGTTTCACCACAAAATACAGCTGTCATTCATTTTATAGGATAGTAACTTGAGAGGTCAGGACAGAACATGATATCGTACTACAATCCAGGACCAGAATTCACCTGCCCAAGAACGGGGCAGAACCTTGCATAACTGTCCTAATAATGTCATATGAACGGAAGCCATATTGAAATGCATTCCTTGAAGCTGGCAGTGTGAATCCATCTTCCCACTGCTCCCCCTACAGTCTACCTGTTCCTCCTGCAGTCTCTGTGGATTTTACATCTTCGGGGTGTTGACTCCTCCTCCTTAACATAGGATGTTGTTCTCTTAGGAGAAGGAAAGCAGGCATCCTTCCCTCTCTGGAGGATCTACTCTTCTACACCATTGCTGAGGGCCAGGAGAAGATCCCAGCTCACAAATTCATCACAGTGAGTTGCTGGTTAGGGAGTCAATCAGAAGTTACTAGACTCCTTACAATCCTCCCTCCCAGCAGTTCATATTCCACAGCCCCCATTGCTCATCATAAAAATGTTATTGTAACTTAACTGACTCAATGCTCCTCTTTTATTTTTAAGTGGGTTTCAGAAACCTGCACTGCTGGTTTAATCTGGGGGAGTTTGCTTTGTTGAAGGAATCAGCCTGACACACGGCTTATCTGTCTCCTATAGCTCAACGAGTTGAGCATTGTGCTAACAATTCAAAGGTTGTGGGTTCAGGTTTCATATAAATTGAAACTCTTCCCTTTACTGTAAGCTTGCTGTTTAACTCTACCTACCAAGGCCCTGAAGGCTACGGGTCTACGGACCGGAGATCCCCGGCTGAAGGAGTGTATGGAGATGCTGAAGGTCTCCCTGAAATCCACGTCCGATGGCGTCACGCTCGACCGGCACCTCTTCAAAAAGTGAGTGTGAGCCCCCCCAAAAGTGAGGTGTGTGGCAGGCCTTTGTTGTGGTGCACACCCCCCCCAGAAATCCGTGGTCCCTCCGCAGGTGTGTTCAGAGCAACATCGTCCTGCTCACCCAGGCCTTCCGCAAGAAGTTTGTCATTCCTGACTTTCTGTCCTTCGCGTCGCATATCGATAAGCTCTACGAGAGTGCCAGGAATCTGTCCGGAGGACAGGTGGGTCACAACACCTCCTTGCTGCTGGGTGCCCATGGCCACACAACACACGTCGCCTGAATATCTGAGCAATCCAAACCCTTGAGAAGATGCCTTCTGTGTCCTGCAGGTGGCGGACTACATTCCCCAGCTCGCTAAGTTCAGCCCCGATCTGTGGGCTGTGTCGCTCTGCACAGTTGATGGTCAGAGGTAAGGGCTGTGACACTGCTGTCCCTGGGGAGTGACTGAAACAAACCCCTCTCTCTGTTTAGACTAATGATGCTATCTGCGGAACCCTTGTTTTAGGTACAACTGTACTGCAGTGTGGTTGTAAATGTGTTATGTTCCATGATTATGAAATTCTTTATATTTGTTTGTTTTGTTTGTTTGGGTGGGTGGAGTGTCCCTTTAAACTAATGTAGGCGGAACCCCCAAACAATCCGTATCGGTATAGGTTTTCAAAACAATTGGCTATTGGTACCAGCAAGAAATTTGCTTATCGATGCATCACTAATTATTGCTGCTGTGGTTTATCAGTCTCTTGCCCTCTATGTTTTCATTATGCCTCCTGTTATCGAGTGACTCACTGGTGCTTCCCCCCAGGCACACGGTGGGTGACACCAAAGTGCCCTTTTGCTTGCAGTCGTGTGTGAAACCGCTGAAGTACGCCATCGCCGTGCACGACCACAGCACGGAATACGTGCACCGCTTCATCGGCAAGGAGCCCAGCGGCCTGCGCTTTAACAAGCTGTTTCTCGATGAGGATGGTGAGGGGGCCGGTCTCCACGCAAGCTGACACGGTGGGACCTTCCATACACACACACGTGATGGGTGTAAATTTTTGCCCAGATTCATCTGTGAAACAGAACCGTGGCATGAATTTGGGCCAAGGCGGTCGGGCCATTCTGTGGTGCTCTGTTGCTGTAGCAGCGAGATGAAAGTTTAATGAAGGCGTCTGGGTTGCTGAGTGTGCTGCGGTCACACTCCACACAGGGCCCCACTGTGTCCCCGGGGAAAGCAGCTGTATAGGGTCAAACCCAGAACAAGTTGACTGCTTTGGTTCTGTTTCCATGATTATGAGCAATAAGTAATAACTCTAGAGCACCTTTTATCAGACCCTCATCTGTGAGCGTAAGCTACACAGCTCTTTCACAATAAAATCTCCTGTTAGCAGCAAAAAACACCTTAGTCAGCCACCTTGTTTGTGGCTCAGGTGGCCTCGGTACGTCAGCTGTTTCTGACAGATATGGCCCCCGCCCCACCCCCCGCGGGAGGTGTACAAGTGGCCGCTTTTTGCTGATAGACCAAGAGTTCCAGGAGGAAGACCTTTACAAGGACCTACTGACCATTTCAGTATGCACTTCAACCTGACCATGCGCTTTGGGTCCCTAACACCTTGTCTCTCTGCCCACAGACAAGCCCCATAACCCCATGGTGAACGCTGGTGCCATCGTGTGCACGTCCTTAATCAAGGTGAGAGGCCATAGGCTGCCCCTGGTTCTGCCTCTGTGTGTGTCACTCTGTCCCAACATTGTGAAAAAAAACTGCTATTTTTCATGAAAATCTGTGACTGCAATCAAAAAACTAAAAATGCTGAAAGTCTTCTATTTTCTTTGGTTATTTATGGTTAAGGGTAGGGCTGGGTTGGGGTCAAAGTTGTCGTAGTTGGGGTTAGGGTTTTGCCCATAGAAATGAATAGATTGTTCCTACAAATATGTATAAATACCTAATCTGTGCATGTGTGTGTGTGTGTGTGTGTGTGTGTGTGTGTGTGTGTGTGTGTGTGTGTGTGCATGCGTGTGCTCACATGTGGCTTTTCAGTCTACGAGGACCTGCCAAATTCAGATAATTGCTGTTAGAGCAGGTCTGCAGGCAGAGGTTTAACAGGCACATCCTGCATATGCCGCCATTCTACAGGACTGTTTGTTTACTTGCCCATTTTTAGGATGGAGGGGGTGGCTCTGAATTTACCTCTGATTTGTGTTGTAGGCCTTTCCCCCTCAGGACAGGTGTGCCCCACGTCTGAGTGTCAGTCACATACGCGCTGCCCTAAACTGATCTCGCTCTGCGTTCCCATTTTTCCTTCTCTAATGAAGAAGGTCCACTTCATCTCCATGCCGTTAAGTGTGAGCCCTCTTCCCTTAGTCAGTGTGTCTCTGGCTGCGGCCTGTCAGATCACAGTATGTGGCTTCCTGTTTTTGTGTCATCTGATCGCTGCCTGTATGCTGGGATTTACTAGCATGGCACCACCATGCTTCAGCCATTCAAAGTCAAGCCACCCGGGTCAGTTACTGTCACTAAACCTTGCATCTTAGGGATGTGACTAGTAATCAAGACATTGATTTGCAGCAGTTTAGTGCTCAGTCAGTTTGGCTGGCTGCCTCATTTTTAGCACATATCAGGCCAATTTGACTCTTTAAAGTCACTTTATGACTTTACATATTTATTTTACTAACCCTGATCATTGATCATTCTCCTCATTTGCATAATAGGTGATCTTCATTTCCCTCCTTTTTCCAGTCTTAATAACAGAGAGACATATGTATAGCTACAGTATGACCTTGTCACCCCTGCCTTCCATCCTCTTCCTGTCTGCTTCAGTTCAGGGCTGTCGGCTCCCTCTACAGTAATCAGCGTTGATGTATTGGCCGTGGAGATTACCCTGGGTGGCCTTAATCTGCTCCTGTTTGCTCCTGCACTCATTTAGCAGTGTGCTGCCCCCCTAAGGACTCTCATAGTGCCTGGCGGTCTTTGGGATTTTGAGCCAAAGCTGTGTTGACTTTTTTAACGCCTTTGTTTAGCATTAACAAACCCTGCTCGTATTATGTTCTCTTCCCGGCCCTGTGTACCATTTACCTTTACTATTTGTCTGTAGACAGCCGTCACACAGGAATAGAACAGATCAAGGTTCAGACCACGCTGTGTGAGGACGGTGTGTTTGGGATTACAGTAGTACCTCAGTACACAAACTGATTAGAACTCAAATTTCTTAAAAGTCGAACCAACCAGTTCGAAAAAAATGACCTAGAACTCGATCTAAATCTCAGAAATCGAACCGTGAACGGCGACCTAAGATAACTTGTACACATGCGGGGAAATGAGTCACGCAGATTCTCAGCAGAAACAAAGGGTAACGCTTCAGTCTCAGCCTCGCATTCGCACTGATAGCAGTTTGTTGGTTACAGTACTTTTTTATTGAAAATATCAGGTAATACACTGTACTTTATATCATTTTGGTAGCCATTGCACATTGTTTGGATTCGTTTATTTTTACTTTCTTACTTACAAATTACTGTTTTGATAAATGTGCTTAGATGTGTTTAGTATATGCTCTTCTTGTTTTATCATGTCCATTTTGTGGTTAAATGCTAAAAAAAAACCATTTAGGTGTAAATTTTTTTAGGGCGGGGAACCAATTAATTGGTTTTCCATTATTTCTAATGTGGAAAATTCGATCAGAACTCCAACTTTTTAGGACTTGAACCCGAGTTCTGAACAGATTTTTAGTCTGTCAGAGCTACATTTCATTGTGAGCTGTCTTTTATAGTGTGTGAGTGTGTGTGTGTTTTTTTTAATTGATACTTGTTTTCTCTTATCCAGCAAGGAGCAAGTAATGCTGAGAAGTTTGACTATGTAAGTAAGCGTGGCATTTATTTTGTATAATACCTGATGTGATATTTTAACTTGTGATCAGTATTAAGTCCGATGTCCTGCTGCCATGCAGGTCATGAACTTCTTGAACAAAATGGCGGGAAACGAGTATGTGGGCTTCAGCAACGCCACGTAAGCATCGAACCGCAAGCTTCTCTCCACGGCTCAGGGTTTCTTAGTGCCACTACTCGCTCACTACTCGCTCACTGCACACAGGGTCTATTTGTGTAGTTTTGAAACACACTGATGCTGAACAATCAGCTTAATGGGAGATGTGATGTCATTCCTCAGTACTAACCATGTAACACACTTTTTTTAGTTGTATTAATAGATTAATATTGCCCTTCTCAGAGTGCTGGTGTCTGTGTAACCAGCAGTCCCTGATCCACAGCCTGTTCTGGGCCCAGGGGCTGTAATTAATATGAAGTAAATCAGAATGATGTGAATACAGTGTTAGCGTGAGGGACTCCTGCAGTGTGTGCCTCTGTCTGACCCAGATTCCAGTCAGAGCGCGAATCTGGAGACAGAAACTTTGCCATCGGCTACTACCTGAAGGAGAAGAAGGTAAGTACCCGAGTTATTTAGGGGTTGGAGTAACTCAGGGCTTGGGATCCCAGTCCCTCACTTCTGCTTGTCACGAGTCTGATGCCCAGCTGTCGTTGGGCTGGGTTCTTGTCACAGTGAGCAGCTTTGTGGTTGTCTCAGCTTTGAGGCTTTCATTTGTATTCTCTACTTCATGATTTATTCATTTTACCTTTAAAAACCGTCCCCAGTGGTTGAACTTGCTTCTCTTTCTACTTCTGTAGGTAATTTGGGTTGTACTTTTGGTAGGAAATTTGGGCTCTCTTGCAGGCAGCCATCCCTCCTGAGGTCTTTGGGTGGGAGTTTCTGGAATGTGGAGCTTACATACTGTCTGTCTGTTTCTGTCTGTCTGTCTCTGTCTGTCTCTGTCTCTGTCTGTCTGTCTATCTACCCACCCCTCTTTCCCTTCTTAGTGTTTCCCAGAAGGCACAGATATGACCTCCGTCCTGGACTTCTACTTCCAGGTGAGCAGCTCCAGAGCAGAGTGTGGTTATGCTCACTCTACTGGGCCTCATTTACTAATGCCAGTTCTGCCTGAGGGAAGGTTAGACCTATATCTGAACTGAAAAAATTAATGTTTAAAACAAACCTGCAGCCACTAGTATGTTCCGGGTGCAATGTGTGTTGTCACGCTTCAGTATTGTATTGGTGGAATGCTTTTCACAGAACTGTCATATGAAGTGTGCCAATCCATTGCACTATGGCAAGGTTATCGTTCTGTTTGCATGGCTGTGCCATTCCAGTGCCGTAAATAAGCAATTTTTTTTTATCCTGTACACAGCTCTGCTCCATCGAGGTGACCTGTGAGAGCGCCAGCGTCATGGCTGCCACACTGGCCAACGGTGGCTTCTGCCCCATCACAGGCGAGCGCGTTCTCAGCCCCGAGGCCGTGCGAAACACACTGAGCCTCATGCATTCCTGTGGCATGTACGACTTCTCCGGCCAGTTTGCCTTCCACGTGAGTCCCCCCTGGTGGAATTGTCTGGTACTGCCACATTCACCGGCCCAGCTGGCCTCTGTGTTTAGGTAAATAAGCAAGGCCTCTTCACCTTGACTGCTGCAGGTGGGGCTGCCATCCAAATCTGGTGTGTCAGGGGGAATCCTGCTGGTGGTGCCCAATGTCATGGGAATCATGTGTTGGTCCCCCCCTCTGGACAAGCTGGGCAATAGCGTGCGGGGCATCCAATTCTGCACGGTAGGTGGGGGGATGCATACAGGCCATGCACTTGGGGGGATAATGGTGTTTAGGTAGTGTGCTGTAATTATCCATAATCGCCATATCATTTGGTTCAGTACTCTCTCTGTGTTTCTGTGCTCTGTCCCTCCCTCATAAGTAATGCACCAAAGCCGTCTTATGTTCATTCAGTCTCACCATAAATCCATCCAAAGGGGTGGAGTCAAATGACTAATAGACCCCACACACACACATACACACATTGTATGTGTACTATACACACACACACACAGTGAATTATTCAGCACAGGTAGGTGCTGGCGCACCTCCGACAGGGCACAGTCATTTGACTAGAACCAGCATACCATCTCTGAACTGATATTTAGACTTCAAGCATGCCGCAGTAATGCTTTCGCTGGGTGTAGAGGTGACGTTTGACTGGGATGCGTGGAGACTCCCTTGCAGCCACCCCCCCCATTGACCCCATCATTTCTCTCAGGACCTGGTATCCCTCTTTAACTTCCACAACTATGACAACCTGAGGCACTTTGCAAAGAAGCTGGATCCACGAAGGGAAGGAGGTGACCAGCGGGTGAGTATGTGCTGCCCTTGCTCAGCCCCCCCTCCGCCAGGAGGTGTGCAATTGGCTACTTTGTCCTAATAGATCTGCTCCAGGAGGACGTCTTCAACAAGGACATGCCGTCAGTTTCAGTATCAGATATGCCACTGCAGTGTCGCTGTAGAGTCTGCTGTAGCCCTACCTGAGGGCAGTATGGGAGATGGAGTCATTTGAGTTACTAATGGACCTGAAAGGCACGTGTGTGTGTCTGTGTGTGTGTGAGGTTATGTTTTTCTTGACTTTGTGGGGACCATTTTTTAGGTCCCCACAAAGATCTGGGAATACACTCAAAAAAAGTCCCATATTTTGTTTGGTTGCATATGTTAAGGTTAGGGCTGGGTAGGGGTTAAGGTCTTCGTGTTGAGATTTTAGCGTTGAGTTTTTACCATAGAAAGTCCCCACAAAGATATAATTAGAAGTGTGTGTGTGTGTGTGTGTGTGTGTACGCGCACTTATAGCTGGTGGTTAAGTGACCCTCATAGCCTGTCCCAAACAGAGCCATCTTTGTGACTGATAGCAAAGTTATCTAACAGATACTAACAGACTGATGTTGTGTCTGCGTTGCTTAAAACAGCAGCACACCTTCGGATCGATGGATTACGAGAGTCTTCAGCAAGAGCTAGCTCTCAGGGACACTCTGTGGACAATGGTGTCCACCACAGAGTGCAATGAGGACAGCTCCACCAATGTAGTCTATAGGATGGAGGGTGTTCAGGACAGCCACTAGAGGGCACCACCACCTCAGTGAAGATGGGGATCATCCTGCCTGTCCCTGTAAGAATGTATATGTAAATCATTTCAAGAGGTGTAAATGTCACTAGTGTTATACTGTTCTCAGGTCACTGTATCCTTTTCCTGTGATTGTTATGAGCACCAGTATATTCTCTGAGCTCAGGGTTAAATGCACATTCTGCACACAATAGTTATAACTGACCGCTTAGGCGAAGTCATGCAGTGTGTTTTTTTCTGTTTGTTTCTGAAGGACTGGGGCGCAGTGTGCTAGGGGTGTGGCAGGTCAGGTTTGGTTCTGTTCCTCACATGGGCCTGTGAGGTTCTGGCCGCTCCGTGTTTTCTGTATCCTCCTGTTTGAACTTGGCTCCCTGGTCCCGGTCAACCCCGGGCGTTTGCCCTAAACTGGCACAGCCTTCTGGCTTTTTAAACCGTACGTGATGTAATACGTTTTTGGTTTATTTATTTTTTAGTTTATTTAGGTTATTTTTAGTTATTGTGTTTTAGTTATTTTCTTCATTCTATGAAGCAGTACAAGCATGGCAGGTGAGTTTGACCAAAGATGTTATAAATGAATGTTAAATGAGCTGTATGCAGCCAAGGGTCCCCTCTTTAAATCTCATATGCTCCTCTTCAGTGGTGCTTTTCTGTAAAGTCATTGGTGGCCACATTTTGACCAATCAGAGGCCATCCTCTGATCACGTTACTTCAGAGAGCCAATGATGCTTGTTTGGCTCAGGGCTAACTAACATTCCTCAGCAGGCTGTGCATCACAGGGGCTCATAAGAGTTCCTTACCGAGTTCCTTCAGTAAAAGCCAGTTTAAACTGGAATTTAGTGTTTCAGCGATTGCTCTTTCCAGTAAGCTGTGCGGTTGTGCGTCAGATTATTGGAAACTGTTCAGTGAGCCTTAATAGCATATAATGAATGACTATCAAATGAAATGTGTTCTATGTTCATTTCATAGGCATTTGTGTGCACTGTTCCATGGCTGTTACATTAATATTTTCATTGTATATGTTGTTCATCTTCTGCAGCTAAAGTGGACTTAATACACTCAATACGCTTAAGCTTTAACCGTATCCTCACGGGGGTGTTACACCAGAAAAACATTTCAGGCAGTTTGTGTTTTTTGTTGTTTTTGGTTACTTGAAATTGTTGCACAAGAAACCTGTATTGCAGGTTATATGTACTTAATGATAAAGGACCAATATTAATCTTGCTGGGGGGTTTTCAGCTGTTTAGACTTCAATGAGGAAGCCTATTAATATTTAAATATATTTATTTTTGTAATGGCTACAATGTATGTAACCTTAGTGTACTGTTGGTCTTGTTTTGATTTTGTTCTTCCACTATGCATATTTTTCCATTAATAAATTAACTTGAAATCCCACTCATCTGTTATGCTGATTAAGGTGTCAATGTGTTTTAATTTCCTGGTTGATCTATTTTAATTTATGATGTCCAGTTTAAATTACAGAGCATGTGGTCATGACTGTACTTCTTGTTTCCTTTCCCATCTGTGCTGTAGAACCACCTTTCCCATCTGTGCTGTAGAACCACCTTTC
>JAODKF010000001.1:52633769-52647958 GCA_026779585.1 Mormyrus proboscirostris
CCTTTCCCATCTGTGCTGTAGAACCACCTTTCCCATCTGTGCTGTAGAACCACCTTTCCTATCTGTGCTGTAGAACCACCTTTCCCATCTGTGCTGTAGAACCACCTTTCTGTCCACTCTCACTGTTATTCTCTGTGATCCAGACTGTTGCCCAAGTCTTGGTGGGTAGATATACCAAAGGCTTGTCTATACGCAAAGCAACCGCGCTTCATATATTCACATTATTCCCGACCTTGTAGTTATTTTATTCACTCTGTGTGTGTGTGTGTGTGTGTGTGTGTGTGTGTGTGTGTGTGTGTGTGGCCTTTATCTAAATTATACTCCTTTTACAAAGCTGGAGTAGGTGAATTTGGAATTGAGATTTCATAATGTCGTGGCTACACATCATGCACCCACCTCCTGGCCCTGAGATGAATCCTCCCTTAAATCCACAGACATTGATGTGTCCCCGGTAGCCTGCAGATATAATTTCTTCTGCTTCTGAACTTGCTGTTATTTTGAACTGAAGATCCCTATGCAGATGGGGGCTCTCATTCCTTTGACGTGTACGATGAAACTCGCAGCTGCTCTCTGGCCCATAGCATTTTTCTTTTCTCACTTCAGTGGCTAAAATGAGCTTTTCGCTGGAACGTATGTGGTTCCCTCACAGCCTGTGCTGGCCGACCTCAGACAGCTGGTGTGTCTCACTGCAGGTGAAGTCCGTCATCAACCTGCTGTTTGCTGCCTACACGGGGGACGTGTCTGCCCTCCGGAGGTACGCTCGCCACCTCGGGCTCTCTCTGTCTTGTCCCGGGATGCACGGCTCCCTGTGGTGACCCCCTCCTACCTCTCCGGCTCCCTATGGTAACCCCGTCCCACCTCTCTGCAGATTCGCACTGTCCTCCATGGATATGGAGCAGAGAGACTATGACTCCAGGACAGCTCTACATGTGGCGGCTGCTGAAGGTGGGCAGGGCCTCTGGCAGCTGCTGAGGGTGGGCGGGGCCTCTGGCGGCTGCTGAGGGTGGGCGGGGCCTCTGGCGGCTGCTGAGGGTGGGTGGGGCCTCTATTGCTTTTAGCACCTGCTGCCCCACGGCCGCCTAGTAAAATGAAGCAATGGTGTAGGTGACCACAGACTCATCCCCATGCCCCTGTTTTCGCAGGACACACAGAGGTGGTACGCTTTCTGCTGGAGGCCTGCAAGGTGAACCCAGTACCCAGGGACCGGTAAGATCATGCTGATCATGTTCTAAACGGCTTTGAATGCCTGTCTGTTTTGACCAGAGGATTAATGTCTAGGTTGGACCTGAGGAGTAAATGAAGCAGGTAAATTTATTATTTCTGTCCAATCGATCCACCAGCACATCCCACCCACAGCCCCTTGCTTGTTGCTTATATCCAACACCCCCCCACACCAGTTAGTGGACTATTGACATTACATTGTTGGCAGGTCCCCAGAAAGGTTAATCTGGCCCTGATTGTGGCTGCCTGCTCGTTATAAGTCTACATCCTTAATGGTTTTGTGACTCCCAAGTTCTGAAAAATGATTGTGGGAAATAACTATAACCAAATGCGAGGCGTGACCTGGCAGCCATCTGAAGGCATGCCACTTTGGTCATGAGGATACCAGCATGGTGTTAAAGCCCCCCCCCCTCCCTCTTCAGTTGGGGAAACACCCCCATGGATGAGGCCATACACTTCGGGCATCATGATGTGGTGACCATCCTCCAAGAGTACCACAACTCATACAGCCCACAGGAGGGCCCCACAGACAAGGAGTCGGCGCAGAAGAACCTGGATGGCATGCTATAGGAGGCATGGTGTGGCACCAGACAGTGCCACCAGCAGAGGGCCCCATATGCAGCTGGCACTGCTGGCACAGTGTTTCTGGAAAAGAGGGATGTAAAGTTTTTCCTTTCAGGTTAATTACTGTTTTTCATGCTTTAAGAAGTGAACTCTCTATAGTCAGGCTGGACTGCAGAGTACCAGTTGTAGCCTTACTGCGGGGCTTTGTGTGTATCTGTGTGTAGAAGCACCGTATGCATGTAAATTGAGTAGTAATTTATGTTTAATTTAACAAAGCATCACTTATGCGGCAGTCAGCATGATTAAGGGAAGGGCAGCTCCTCACACGACTCGAGTGAATGTCAAGGTTCAGATGCCATCGCTGAAACTCAGGAGCTGGACTTGTGAAGAACCCGGGGTTGGCTCTGGCTGACGGATGGAGGACAAAGACCTAACATATGTGTGTAGTCTGCCTGAAATGCACCTTGTATCAGGCCTCCTTTAGGTGTAGTATTTAATTACATGAATGACAGTATTTTTTACATTCTGGCATTCAGTGAGGCTGTTGTACAGCGAGTGTTTATCTTCAGGGCAGGATGTGGTCTGGTCACAGCTCACTGTAAAACACTTTTTGTGCTCTAGGGCAGGGTGCATCTCACCACTAAAGTTGTATTTATTTAGCAGATCTTTAGCTGTAGCAACACATAATTGAAAGCAGTGTAATAGTCCCTGGACCAATTTGGGGTTTAAGTGCCCAAGTGCAAGGTTACACTACATATTCATAAACTGGTAACCTGATCACAGGCACAGCATCCTGACTCACTGAGCCCTGGGCCTGTCTAGTTAGATTAACCCAAAGCTAAGTGGCTAGTGTTCCAGGTTAGATGTTTCTCTGTGTAAGATGGTGAGCTAGACCATCTGGAGACGCATGTCTAGGGGTGTGTGCATGGATGTGTGCTTCCTCACAGTGCCGGAACTGAAGCTTAAATTCAGGTTATGAAAGTATTAATTTCCTTCTGCCTGTGCCCTAGAGACCCCCCCTACCCCATCCAACTGTGTTTGTGTGTGTGTGTGGGAGAGAAACTGTTTTTTTAAAAAAAAAAAGATCAAGATTGTGGCAACTGGGTGTAAAACAACCACAAAAACCAGACGAGAGCAGAGGCTGTTCAGTGGGAATAAGGTCTGACATTTCCTTGTGTGGGCGACCTAAGAGTTAGGGACCTTCCCACCAGAAGGACGGCAAAAGAAAACCAGTGGAACTTCTGGTCAAGCACTGCTTCTGATTTCTAGGTCCACATGACCACTGTGGGAAAAGGGCCAAGTGTGATGGGGATGACGGTGGCCCCCGAACAGGCTTCTACACCACTGCCAAATGGGCAAGTTAGCAGTGCGGTTAAGCTGATCCCAATGTTCAAATTTGGAGTATGTGTGTGAAAATAAAGCTTTGAATAGAACTCCTTGGTAACAGTTAAGTTCAAGCACCCATTTCAAAAAGGCAAGCAGACACATTGATTATACTACAATCAGTTTATTGCATCAAATTAAGAGGAACATCCAACCATAACGGTACAGTAGATTTCAAATGATTATAGGCCCGGGTGCCTGGTAGATGACACTGTCCTGGAGAAGCAGCTGGAGGCTGGACAAATGCAGGGTGCAGCAGGAGTGGAGGTTAGTTCTGTAAAGCAGTGGACATCTGGGGGAATAACGGATAACTTATGTGACCTAGTAGAGACTCCTCATCATCAGCAGCATCTTAGAGCCTAAAAATGACTGCTGTGTCTACAGTGTGGGACAATGAAAAGCTGTACAGACAAAATGCTTTACCAACTCCCAGCTGCATGTCAGGAAGTCTCTTGTAGGAAGTGACAGGAGGAACAGAACAGCATGATTCAGCATTAAGAACTTGATAGGCTAATGCCATATCATGGTTCAATAGCAAGATGGCATATGCCCTTAGACTCAAGGCAAAAGCAAATGGCCGTTTCTGTAGTCAAACATAAACTGCAGGTTCACACACACAAACAGCTGGGAGATAATGACACGATGGGAACAACATGACAGTGACTGATTAGAGGGTCACTGCCCAGAGCGCTGCTCCACCTACTGTGCTGTCCATGTCCATGTCCACAGAGTGGATGAGCTGAGAGAGGGTGCCAAACTCCTCTTTGGACAGCGGCAGTATGTTGTCCTGAAGCTTCGAGGGGTGACTGCAATGAAAGACAGCAGAGCAGTATGAAAACAAAGTCTGGGGACAAAACTGAGCTGAAATGGACCTGTCACCATTATGTGTCTTGGGCCTGGCATCAGAATCACCATCTGCATTACACACCACTGCCACCCTGTTCTGGAGATCCCAGAAACGGGCCGGCCCGCTTACATCTCCGACACAGAGATCAGCGCCGTCTTCCAGTACACGTGGCTCAGACTGTCATCGTCCATGGATTCTGAGGCTGATCAAAACAAGAAGGAATCATCCAACAGCCACTTAAAAATTCCAGAGAGAGACTAATGCTGACCATCAGCAGCTCTTTGGACTCACAGTCAGGGGGTCTGCTGTAGTAGCTCCCCAAGGCCTCATCCTTGGGAATATCTGGGTACAAGTAAACCAGTGGATTCTCCGGGATATTTTCCGCAGCCATGACCTTGTAGTTACGGATGATGTCCGGCAGAGAGACGACCGTCAGCTCCTTCTTGGTATAGGGCTCCACTGCATGTACCACGGGTTCATCTGTACACACACAGGTTTTAATTGGTGCATGCAGAAGGACTCCCCATCACCTCTCCGTGTCCAGCCTGGATGTTTTCCAAGAACATACTTTTCTTTGAAAGCTGGTCAACCAGAAAAAAGTCCTGATACTTTATCCAGCTGGTGGCCTCATGTATTACGGCGGCTCACCATTTACAGAGCGCTCCACCCAGGTAAAGGTGATAGCCCCCTCCCGACTGCTCTCGCTGAACCGCAGCAGGAAGGTACCAGGCTTCTTGTCCTTCAACAGAGCGCGCTCACGCTCCTTACTGACAAAGCCCATGATGTATCTGCGGAGGGAGAGGGTGGAGGATGCCTGACAAAGGGAGAGTGGCGTATGGCGCTGCTCCCGTTAGAAACCCTCACTTCCTGTTTGTGTTCGTGTGACAGGAAACAGCTGTCAGCACATAGACATCTCACATAC
Organism: Mormyrus proboscirostris; assembly: GCA_026779585.1. Classification (NCBI taxonomy): domain Eukaryota; kingdom Metazoa; phylum Chordata; class Actinopteri; order Osteoglossiformes; family Mormyridae; genus Mormyrus; species Mormyrus proboscirostris. Next base: position 52,638,707 of record JAODKF010000001.1, read on the forward strand.
AAACACGCTATGTGGCTCCACGCATCACGTCAGGCTGCTTACCCATCATTCCATAGATGCAGTAGGTGCTTCTTAATGAGATCCAGGATGCCCTCCAACCACAGCCAGAACGGAAAGTTCTTCTCATTTGTGTTCTGCTTGGGTAAACACAGAAGTGACCACCTGAAGAATGGTTGCATTCCAGGTTTAAGACAATTCTTCTTTAAAACACACTAAACCCAGCCATTCATAACAAAAAAACACTTTCCGACAGGATTTACAAAATAAAAAAATTCCAAAGTGAGGCTATTTAAAGTAGCATTACCTTACAGAACTTGCTCCAGGCGATGAGCCCATCTGGGTTCCCAGCTGCTTCTCGACCTGTGGGCTCAGAACCAAGCCACTCAGAACCTAAATGTACCCAGAGAGTCACCAGCTGCAAGCTGGGCAACCGGCTTGTTTATTCACAGCAGTCATCAGCTTCATGGGGGCTGGGAAGGCAACTGGGCTGAAGGTCGGTATCATGAGAAATGAGGAATCGCATACAGCATCACTCCTAAGTTAAACAAGGGGCTTCACATTACACCATACTGAAGTGCAGTGTAGAACTCACCCAGTAGCTTGTCTCCCAGCATGCTTAGCTGCTCCGTGTTCAGCCCCCGTTTAGTGACCGAAGAGAACTGCCAGCTAAGGGCCTCAGACAGCTGGCTCCAGCACACTTGGTGGGGGTTGAGGAAAAATGACAGGTTCTGCAGCAGGGAAACAGACAAGGGGGGGGGGGGGGGTCAAACACTACATGTGACAAAAAGCACATCTCTGTGCGTGACCAGGGAACTGACCGACCTTGGCATCAGGGCAGAGAATGTTGTACCACAGGATGGAAGCCCAACTTCCAGGCAGTTGGATGCCATTGGAGATCACAACCACAGGGAGGGCGGTTATCTGAAGCAGACACCCAGAGGAGGTGGGGGGGTGATCGAGGTGAAAGGCAGAATCATCTGCATGCTACACAGACACATCGTAGCCCTACCTCCAGCTCAACATCAAGGCCTGGCTGGCAAAGTCTGGTCTCAAAACTGATGGAGTGAAGCTCCTCCGTGACTATGAGTGGGCCCTGAAATGGTAACCATGGTCAGCAATTATGGCTAAAGACGGCTAGCACAGCTCACACACACAGGCACACAACATTGCTCCATTATCACAGTTCAACTCCAAACAATGCTGGGAGTTGGCTGCTGTTAGCAGAGCTCAGTCAGCCTCCTTACCTCACTTGACCTGGAACCTGCTGCCTTCGCTTCCCTCAGTTGCTGTAGAGTAAATGCCAGAAGTCAACAAAGTCAAAAATCACCAGATGACAAACTAACCGGGAACAACATTAATCCAGGAAGAACCCCTCAAGGTGTCTACACAGCTCCTGATGTGTGAGATAGACCCTAATTACTCTTCTCCAAGTGCTCGTACCAGATGCCGGAACTCTGCCGAAAGGCTCCCATTGGACTCTTCCATGTTCATGACTTTTGTGTTTGTGCCCAGAAGGTTAAACTTGCGGAAACTGGCAAAGAAAACATCACAGTTACGGCAGGCATGACCTTGACCATGTCCACTCAGAGAGGATGTCAGAAAACGTTGACTTACCCTTTGACAGTGTTTTTCTCCGTGACATCCCTGAAATGCAAAGGGACCGGAAGATTTGGGATCATAGTTGCAAAGTATACTTACTGTCCTCTAGATCATAGCCTAGTGATTCAGACTCACTCACTTGTCAAACAAAGCCTTCACGCTGAGCTGGTAATTAAACTCTGGGAGCTTCACCAGCAGCCTGTGCAGTAGTAACAGGAAACAAATACAGTGTCCACCAGAATACCCAGACGGCTTATCCAAAGAATCCAGCCAGGGTTCAGTGATGTCAGCTTTATGAAGCAGAAGGTTCTACCTGAGCTTAACGGTGAACTGAACCCCTGTCTTCACCACCAGTGGCCTCTGAGGGTTTGTTGGCATACAGGGCTGTCGCTCCACCACCAAGGAGCTAAAATGAAAAATGATCTTCATTCTTATACAGATGGCTCCACCCAAAGTTAAGCATTCTTCTATCCCTGTAGCTCCTTAACTGCTAGGCTACACAGCACTCCCTTCATGGCACATGAAAAACCATGCTAGGTGTTACTGTCACATGTTAGAGATGGGCAAAGCTCACTTGACAATGAGGTTCTTGAACAGCAAGATGCAACGGTCCTCCAGAAAGGTCTTCTTCAGCGTAATGGGGTCGTTCTCATATGTGTACTTCTGCTCCAGCTCCTGAAGCTTCTTCAGCTGCTGCCGAACCTGCTGCAGACATTCGGCCACGGCAGTGAACCTGCAGGAGACACGTGGTATCTATAAGTGGCTTCACAATGCTTTTCAAAGCAAAACCAGCCATGCCAGTCTTTCAGTTCTGGATCTCCCCCAGGACTAGATGAACCCCAATCTAATCAACTTCAAAGGTTGCTTGTTTGATGTAGGATTCCAAAGGCACTGCAAAGACTGGTTGAGAAGATTTATTACCTGGCCATGAAAAACACCCAAATCATTATGCCCCTGCCACCAAATTTTTCATTTGCCACTATGCACTCGAACAGGCAGGTTCTCCAATCTGCCAAATATAAATTGGTCCATCAAACTGGCAGACAGTGAAGTTTGCTTCATCACTCCCGAGAATGTGTTTCCACTGCTCCATGGCAATGTGCTTCATACCAGCTGAATAGACGTGCAAGGCAACTCCCATAAGCCACAAAGGTCTAGATGGAGAGTTCTCCTGCTGATGGTGGTTCCTGAGGCAGTTTGAAACTCCTCAGCTAAAATCTCTATTGAGGAAAGGCGATTTCTATGTGCCACATGCACTCTGTGGTCCTGCTATCAGCTTGTGTGGCCGACCTCTTCATGGCTGAGCTGTGGATGATCCTAGATGGTTCCACTTTACAATAATAAAAGTATGAGGGGGATGGTCTAACAGGGCAACTGATTTGTTGTGTCCTATGATGGTGCCATGATCATAGTCACTGAGCTCTTCAGTATGACCCCATTCTACTACCAGTGTCTGTCTATGGAGACTGCATGGCTGTGGGCTTCATTTTATGCACCCATTAGCGATGGGTGCTCCTGAAACAGCTGACCTCAATAAGGGGTGTCCCCATACTTCTGGTCAGGGAGTATACTTGAAAATACAGAAATACTGTCCGAGAAGCACAACCTTACAGGAAGCTCACCATGACTGCAACTGATCCAAGCATGTGTTGGGGGGGCCGCCAATGCAGGCAATCTGCTGCCGCCGCTTCCAGTCCGGAAGCTCGTCTTTGATCAGCTGATACTCCACCTGTTCCACCAGGTTGAGTGTCTCTGCCATCTGTCGCACTACCTCCTACCGGAGTGCAGATGTTAATGGATATCAGCCTTGTCAAACATCACTCTAGCCTGACGGATGAGGCTGTCCTTAATCTTACCGTGACGACGGGCTCCTACCTCTCGCTTTATGCTCAGTTTGAGGAACATCTCTCGTATGGCCATCTCCTCACGTCTGATCTCGCTCTGGTTCACCGTGTTTATCATGTCATGCTCTGGGAAGATTAACACAATAAAACACAGGGGTGTTCGAGTGAAAGAATATGGTAATAAAATTAGTGGGTAAGTTTGTTTCAAAGCTCAATCCTAGCATGAATAAAGTGCAGGTTTTTCTGGCCAAACAACATTCAAAAATTGCTTCCAGAAATGCCACAGGACATGAAGCATACATGTTTCTAACCTGTTTACCTTAGAGTGGAATGTAGTACTTAACAATCTCTAACTGTTACACTTACACACACTTCCTCAGTCGTGTCATGCAGGGCTAGGCTGATACACTCTCACCTCTGCTCTGCAGGGTTTTGTGCTTGAAGTCGTGATCATCTTGCAGGTCCTCAAGTGATTTTATTTTCTGCTCCGTTTCCTGGATGGGGAGGCAATAAGCAGAGTATCCTTCTCCATCCACATCAGCTTGACTCATCTTAGTTGTCATTAAAGGACCATTTCCAAAGGCTTCTCACCTGTACTTTACTCCTGAGGTATTTAACTTTGTTATCCAGCTCTTTCTGCTTTTCGGCAGCCAGACTGCTCTGTTCATTGCCCATGCTCTCCTGAAAGCCACATGCAGTGTCACTCTCATGATATACACTCTTTTATCTGGCTTAGCCATCTAGGATTAACCATAAAAATAATACCGCTAATGGCAACCGAGCCCCCTTCCCACACCTCCGTGTTCTTTGCTAATTCTAGAATCTTCTGCTCCTCCTTCAGGTATCTGCAGATGATCATAGCCATATACACAGGATCTTCCTGAAAATTATCCTGCAGAAACAGTTGCATCACATTACTGCATGGCATATATCTGTCACACAGAGCAGAAAATCCAGGACCAGAATGACACACACATTCTCACTCGCTCGCTCCTTTAGTACTCACAGCCCTACCTAATGCCAACAAGTATGGCATGACACTGTTACTACAACAACAAAAAAGACACTTCCTAGATCTGGAGGTGTTATCATAGCTAGAGACCTCAAAGAGTGCAACTGAAATTCAAAGCCACTAAATCCGACTTCAAACGACAGCCCCCTGGCCATTGTTTCGACATCCTCTCTGTCCCATTGCTGAGAGACTAGGTTTTATCGCATGCAACATGAGATCAGTTAAGTTCAAACATTATCATACATTGCTAAAATGAGTGAAACCTGCAGCTTCTAGATGCAGGAACAGCCAAGACATACATAGACAAGTGAAGCACATTAAACAGTATCATGACATTGACTATCGACAAAACCTTGATTACTTCCAGTGTGGGTGCACATAAAAGCATGCAATGTGCAATGATCAGCCATACGTGTAAGTTATCAGGGTTACATATTTCAATTTAGCGGAACAGAAAATTATTATTGCATAATATGAAGAATTCACGGGTTCAGGACAAAGATAGCCGACCCACGAGGTCAGAACGGCACCTCTACAGGCCACACCTCGCCCGGCTCCACGGACCTGGAGGTTCCTCTTGATCTTGCGGATGTTGTGCTGCAGCAGGAAATTGTTCTCCAGGGCAAAGCGACTGTACTGGTCATCCAGCTGAGCCAAAAGGTCGTGGAAGCGCACGGTCGCCAGGGAGATGTCAGAGGCCACCAGCGCCCTGCAGAGGCGGGAGACCAGGCCACACCCCCACCCCACAGGTCATATGAAAGTCAAAACAACTGGGGCCTGTATCACAGAGCTGGATTCCTTGCTTAGCTGGATAACTTTGAGGATAAGTCACAGGAGCTTTGGCTTTACAATACAACACTGGTTTACTTTTAAGTAGTACACATCACCATGGTAACTCGTGCTACAGGGCAAACCTGCTCTGGAGGAGGTCAAGTTTCAGAATCACAGAATTACCTAACAGGCTTTCTCAAACTCTCAGAATGGCTTGTTCAAGAGAATCCTATGACTACGACAAAGTTAGCTGTATATTCCATAGTCTTCCGATTGTAATATCTTTCAACAAGCAAGCAGCCAGTCAGTTTTTATGCACTGACCTCTGATGTGCACAGGCAGAGATTATTGATCATTTTTGTGTTTCAAGCCCTTTCACTACATGCGCTAAGTCTTATTAGCTATGAAAAGAGGTGAGGGCAAATTTTGACCAACATTTAAATTTTCACATGCGTACTTTATCTTCAATAGCTGTTGCTCTTACAGCGACTGGTGGTGAATAGATGCTGTGAATTTCTTAGTAAAAATGTACAGAAATACATCTGATAAGCTGGTGCATATTGTCCCCCACTGTCAACTGCTTAAACCACAGTTTCCTTGATATGTCTGTCTATCTCAGCACAAGATTATCTCAGATTAAATTTGTTTGGTTTAATCAAGCTATTACTTAATGTCAAATCCTGACTTCCCTGAACCAGCTTTTTTTTTTTTTTTAAAGCTTTTCTTGATACAGAGGTCAAGAATCTTTACCATACATAAACACTCAAGACATATAGTCCCAAATATATACTTAACATGGATATGGTTATCAGATCCTAAAAACACAACAAACACAAGTCAGCCTTATGGTTGGGACCCAGGTTCAATAAAAGCCAATCTAAACAACTAGATTTATCCAACGCGCACCAGTCATGACTTTCGATCCACTGGCTGAGGTACTGGCGGATCTCCATTGGAAAGGTGTCATCATACAGCTGGTCCAGCTGCTCCAGGTACTTGGAGTCCAGCTGCTGTAGCTGGTACCACTGGGCCATTCTCCTGTGAAGCCATCAGGACAGACGACAGGCCCACAAACAAATGAGAAGATTTTCAGAGAAGATAGGGGCCATCATCATAGCACTGCCCCCACCCTTAATGCTTGTGAGATAGGGGCCATCATCATAGCCCTGTCCCCACCCTTAATGCTTGTGCACCACCTAAGCAACAGGCAGATTGCATTTGACCAAGTGCTGCCTTCTTAATCAATAGTTTGTGGTGTGCTTATAATAATATGAAGCCCAGCCTGGTAGTGTTAGGAAAGCCACACAGACTACATTGTATCTGAATATGAGGCACTTTAAATGTGGTGACTTATCAGTACACCTTTGCGCATTTTAAGTCTCCACAAAAAGTGGAGTGGTGGCTTGCTGGTTAGGGTAGCGCACTTGTAATCGAAAGATTGCAGGATTGAATCCACCAGCAAATCACCACTGAGGTACCCTGAGCAAGGTACCATCCCCAAGCACTGCTCCCCGGGCGCTGAATTAGCTGCCCCCTGCTATGTCACGAAAGTTACATATGGGTTAAATGCAGAGGACACATTTCGTTGTTGCGCACTGTGTGGTGTGTTGACAATGACCACTGATCACCAAAATTCTAATTCTAAAAGAAGTTTGTTTCTTGTACTTGACACCAATAACGTTATCGGTAGTAAAGGGATTCATCATCTACAACAGACGTCCAGCACACATCGACAGGAGGTAGCCTAGTCTAAATAATGATGGTCAATAAGCTGCAGGTTGAGAAGGATTTAACACAATTGCCAGGCATACAGCAAAACAACCGATATCGCGAAGAGCGGTCAAACTCCAGGCATCATCCTAGGCGTTGGGTATGTCTTGTACTCAGCTATGAATCCACAAGGGTGTAATCAGATGAGAGGGCAACGGGTTAAAGAACTCCACTCGAACGCTGGTATCGATACTTAGATACCCGCAGTTCGATACTTTGGACTCGATACTTTTTAAATATCGCGATACCACTGCGCGAACACAAAATGTGGAATTTGTTTTTACCTCTGAAAGTTTTAGGCCAGGGGTGGCCAACCTTATCTGCAGAGCTGCTGTGCATGCAGGTTTTTTGGGATAACCTGTAGGTCAGCTGTTCAAACCCAGGTGTGAGGACTCTTCAGCCAATCAGTCCTCTAATTAGTACTCTAGGAAGTTGCAGCGAAAACCCGCATGCACAGTGCCTCTTTGCGGATAAGGTTGGCCACCCCTGTTTTAGGCATTTAATTTACGTGAAAATCAGCCCGGGCGTATTTTAGACCATCTTCTGTGTCACATGATTATGGCACCCTATCGGATGTCAGAGCCGAAGGCTCATTCCGCAGCCTCAGTCAAGTACGGCCTCAATCCTCACGCCACTGCAGCTGAGAGCGGCAGCATTGACGGTTGAGAGAGGAAAAGAAGTGTAGTGTGATGATATTTTTCACCCACTACAAAAGGTAATGCCTTCAGCATTAGCTATTTTCACTTAATTTCCACTGAAAACACTGGTGCCTGCTTAGTCACATCAAATGTTAGTGAAGGGCTGTTCAAAATTATTATTATTCCATTTTGTTGTTGAGGATGATAATAATGTTGTGTTATGTTTTACTGGTTTAATGCAGGTTCTTAAGCACTATCTTTCATTTAAATTTAAGACATGTAATTAATTTTGTATTAATTAGAAGTCGAATATTTATTATAATGTAAAATAAAATAGAACAATGAGTATAATAAATACAAATAGGACGTTTTATAAGCTTTCATTTAAAGTATTTATGTTCAAAAGTTTTACTCATATTTCATATTGCCCTTACAATAAAGTTATTCATGAACAGTCATGGGATTTTCCTTTAAAGTGTAAAGTATCGTTATCGGTATCGATGAAAAAGTACCACAAACTAATGGTATCGCACTGAAAGGAAAAATGTTGGTATCGCCCATCCCTAGACTGTTTAGAAGTGCATCTGGCTTTTACTGTAGTGGAGGGTGTCCACCACGCACATGTGCAAATGTCAGACGTGTCCACTGCGTTTCTGAAGTCCAACTATTAACTAGTTCAACGCGTTATTGGTTTGGGTTAGGTAAGCCTAGTGCCTGTTGAACCCGTGCCATTATAAAAAGATCAAGATAAAGCGCTCTGTGTACATATAGATATACTGGCAAGACCGGACCTCCGAGTTACAGGAAACCACCACTAACTAACCGTAGGAAGATCTGGTTCGCTTACCTTTCCGTGAAGATTGAACGGGAATAAGCAAACGATAACCGCACAAAATAAAAAAGAATATATATATATATGTATATATGTATATTAAAAAAAAGAAGCACTTCGTTTTCCCAGACCGCCGGAGCTTTTGGGCTTGTTTACATCATTTCCTATCTCATAGCACCGCACTCAGCGTTACACGTGAGTGTCCAACTTCCTAAGATCGACACGTATCTCGCCCAATTGCGACTCACCGCTTGTGTCAAAGACCTAATCTGGGAAGAGAGAGTCGTGTCCACCCTCTTTTCTGATTGGTGAATGTTTTGCATCTTCCGTGAGTCAAAGCAACATAGGCACCGTTTTTCCCGGAAGAGGGGTCTGTCTATGCTTTTTGTTTTTCGACTCTTGCAATTATTTGAATGGCACATTTTTATAATAAAACGCATATATAACATTTATGAATGTTCTTAACCGACACATACGAATGAGTGTAATATTACGTTACGAGAAGTTTTCACTTGATGATTTTTCAATACAAATCTCAAGAAGGGAGTAGAACTATGACTAGTAGGAATAAGAAGTGAACGGGGGCGAAACAAGCGCTGCTAGATGCTGCTGAAACCATGAGATTTCCTGGAAATAGAAAACCCGAATGACAGCAAGTGAAAAAACAATCGAAACGCCTGACCCAATTTTCTACTCTTTCATTTGCTTTGGGGTTTAATTGTAGAAGTTCCTCCCATTTGATTTCAGTTTAAATCTGCCATTCATCCAACCATATCGATATATATA
>JAODKF010000001.1:52656147-52673507 GCA_026779585.1 Mormyrus proboscirostris
ACTCTCTCTCACACACATCCCTGGTAACACACACATCCCTGGTAATACACACTCTCTCACACACACATCCCTGGTAACACACACATCCCTGGTAATACACACATCCCTGGTAATACACACTCTCTCTCACACACATCCCTGGTAACACACACATCCCTGGTAATACACACTCTCTCACACACACATCCCTGGTAAGACATTCTCTTTCCTCCTCTCTCTCCCGCACACACACACACACACAGTCCTGTAATCATATCTTTTTGGGGACCGCTCATTCATTTCTATGGGAAAATGCTAATGCTAACTATGACAACCTTAACCCCCACCCAGCCCTAAACATGACCATAAGTAACCAAACAAAATACAAGAGTTTTTGCATTTTTAGTTTTTTCATTGCAGTCATGGATTTTTATAAAATAGAGTTTTCCCATATGATAAAAGCCAAAAGGTAAAGTAAACCTGGACCCCCCACACACACAGGTTTGTAGTTACCTTGTAGTTATCACAGACTCTCCATTCATTACTACAGGGAAAACTCTAATCCCAACATGACGACGTTAACCTCTACCCAGCCCTAACCTTAACCGTCAGTAACCAGCATTTGCGTTCACAGACCTTTGTGGTTATCTGAAAAATGGTCCCCACAACATTAAAATAACAGGCTTTTATCACATTATGGGGGATACTTGGTCCGCACTATGTAATTTAAAGCTAATCTATACACACACACACCTGAAGTTTGACTCCCGGAAGAATATGAATACAAACACTTACACTCTGCCAGGTGGAAGGTCCCTGCAGAAATCAGAGGGGGAGAGGGGCAGGTTAAGAGGTGCTGGGGGGCTCATCCTGACCTTCTGACTAGAAAGTTCAGCTTCAGAAAGTGTCCCGAGATTTTGTTTCAACCAACGTGTTGAGCACTCTGTGGATGTGACTCTTCATACTGAACTGATTGGTTGAAATAAAATCTTGGCCTGGATTTGTACTTTCTGAACCTGAACATTCCACCTCTGCTGACTGCTTAGTTCTTACAAGACAGTGGCAGGCAGTAGCGTGCACATACAGCCATGGAGCTTGGCAGCTAAACTCACTTGTCAAACGTGGTCTTCACCTTTAGCTGGTAATCCACTTCTGGAAGTTTGACCAGCAATCTGAATATGGAGTTGAAGTCAAACGACAATGGGGGGTGGCAGGCACATAAAACAAAGACTAACAGTTAACATCAATCTTCAGTTCCTCCTGAACTAAAGACATCTTTCTTCCACGAACATTTTTCTGCTGTCACTTCCTGATTTTTTCCTCCCTCTTGTAAAACGAGCTTGGTATTGTGAAAGGTGCTGCTCTATAAATGTAACCTATTATTATTCATTATTACAGGGGGGAGCAGAGGGCAGGAGGTGGCCAACAGGGGAGTGTGGGCAGAGGGAGGCGGGCAGGAGGTGGGGCCGTCCATACCTGACTTTTGTGGTGAACTGCACTTGTGTCTTTATGATAAGCGGCTTCTGGGGGTGGGTTGGCATGCATGGCTGCTTCTCCACCACAAAGGAGCTGGCAAGTGAGAGAACAGACCTCAGCTTCAGACCCACCCTGACCCCATAGTATGTGCCACACCACCCCTTGCCCTTGGGCTCTTGAGTGAGGCCCTTAACCCCCACAAGGCTCCAGGGGCTCTGGATGGATGGCTGACCCTGCACTCAGATCCCAAGCTTCACTCTCAGCTCTATACGTGTCTGGGTCTCAAAGGAGAACACGGCAGCCGACACGTCCCTGTGTGTCTGGACGGCAGCCGACATGTCCCTGTGTGTCTGGACGGCAGCCGACACATCCCTATGTATCTGTAATCCGACTAGTGAAACTGGCAAATTAAACACCATTTCATTAGAAAAGGCAAAAACATATTTTTAATCATTATCCGAGAACTTCAGGTGGTGTCCAGAAAATATTAGTCATTACACATTTTAATTAGTTCTAAATCCTGGGCAAGGTTAACCAGTGACGGAGTTGCTGGAGTTGAATCTCAATTTTAAATGAACTGGTATACATATGTGGGCTTTTTCCAGATGATATCTCAATTAAAATTGTACACTGTTTGCTTAAACTTCAGAAAAAGCTACAGTGTTGAATTTAAGTATAAACCTGTGACAGATACAAACAGAATGACACACCTTTTGATGAGGATGTAGATGAGGTGTTTCACCTGTTCCTCCATCTGGGGCTTCTGCAACGGAATGGGATCACTCTCATAAGTCACCTTCAGGATCAGGTCCCCCAGCTTGTCCAGCTGCCTCTTGATCTGAAAGAGGCTCTGGGCTGTCAGCGTGAACCTGACAACACAGAATGAACCAACCAAAAACCGGTGGTTAGATATGCACAATAAATAGCTTAACATATCAATAGAGGCAGATATTAATTAAAAATCAAGATATCGGCTTTGGCCTGAAATGGCTGGCCAATATTTCAACTTTGATGTATAGAGTTAGCAGTACCAGAGCTAAAATAATGGATATGACTGTATTGGATGATCGACCATTTTCCATAGTGGAGGACGAGGGATTTCATCAGCCGATTTAGCACTTAGAAGATGTCTCAAAGTAGCAAGACATGTTTATAATTCATTATCTTTTACTTTCTATCAATGTGTGCCAGCACACTTGGCAACTTTCTCCACTGGCAATCTACACTCAGCAAGAGGTCAGCTGGTTATCTGTATCGCCACTATTAAACAAAAATATAAACAGTTATCAGATATCAAAATTTACACATTGGTGCACCCTACTGTTGATAGTTACAAAGCAGAGTCCAGTGGCTCAGAATTATGTCACTATCTTGGAAGGCCTCAAGCATTTGATGTTCTAATCAGTAAATAAATGCTATACTGAAACTTAATTAAATGCTGCCAAGTGCCAGTGTGTCATGAAAAGAGGGTAACAGGCTTGGGTCCAAATGGAGCTGACTGAGTCATCCAAAAACCATGTGTAATGTCCTGATACAAATATACAAAATCATTACATGTTTGTGTAAAGTTTTGAAATGTTTGTGTAAAATCCTGGGATGTTCATGCAAGAACCAATAATGTTTGTTTGAGGCCTGGAATATTTGTGTAGGAATATCATTTAAAGAACCGGAATGTTTGTTTGGATGGATTGTTCATGTTAAGTCAGTTTACTAACACATATAGCCTTCTTTATTCTATAAAGACCCTTTCTAAAAAAAAAAAAAAAAAAACTTAGTACTAATAAGGAATAATCATAGTAGTGGCAATGTAGCAGGGGGTGAGCGGTAAGTGATACCAGTACTGCAACTGATCCAAGCCTGTGAGCAACGGGCCCCCAATGCAGGCGATCTGCTGCCGCCGCTTCCAGTCCATGAGTTCAGGCATGAGCTGCGAGCTCATCATCGCATCAATCTCCTTGATCACGTCTGTCATCTTGGTCAGGATCTCCTGACGGAAAAATAAATCTGGTCCAGCCTTGCACAGCTAGAACTAGGCCTCAATTTATTTTAAATTAAAATAAACACAAACTGCATGTCCCAAAGGCCCTGTAATGGATGGATGGCATATCTGAGGCTCTTAAATCATGTGGGTAAATAGAAGAAATCATCAGTAACAGAGAGTGATGGGTCTGAAACAACAGCCTCAATGCTGCGGTGTAGAACTTGCCTTTCTTTTGAAATCGAGTCGATTCAGCATGTCCTGGAGAGCGGTCACTTCCTGCTTCATGTGGATACTGTTCCTCTCCACTGGATCTGATGGCAACAGGAGCAACCAGTTGAAAAACCTATAGATACATTGGTATTTTATACTAGTTCATTCAGCGGTTGAATTGTCTCAACACAACAATCCATAGATACATGCTATTAAACACGACTGATAGCTCTCTCTCCCATTAAATCTGAAGGTGCACAGTTAGTCCACCTCGAGACTGCAACGTCTTGAAGCGGAAATCAAAATCATCCTGCATGTCCTCCAGGTACTTCACAGCCTGGTCCACCATCTGCGAGAGGTAGGAGAAGGGTTTCTTAGCTACGTAGCACACACCACAGACAGGACCACGTGTTCCAGGTATATCTCCCACTGTCACCTGCACGCTGCTCCTTATGACGGCCACGCGGTTGTCGAGATTCTTGTGTCGCTCGAATGCGACGGAGTTCTGCATTGACTTCTCCAAGGGTCCCTGTTATGAAGAGAAAAACTGCGGATGTGGACTCAAGGAACATCTAAGTGACAACAGAACATTTGAATCTTCTTATAACTAATGCACACGTCCTGCACCGTCACTGAAGACCCTGGGGACGTATCAGCACGCAGAGCCTGTTTACACCTCAGCCAAGCACAGAAACGATGGTCACGCATCATGGGCGTCCCTTACCTGCTCCTGCATGCTAGCAGTGGATAGGATACGTCTCTCCTCTCTCAGACAGTTAGAGATGACAGCAGCCATTTGGAGAGGACTGGCTTTGTACTTCACCTGACAGGAACAGGGAGACATTCACTATACTAGACTATAAATATAGTCCCACGGCATAAATGAGGGATGCATGGATGGATGGAAACACCATATATTTATTTTGACACACTTCATGCCAGCAGGGACAGGAAGCAGCTCCTGTTTAAGGGCATGCAGTGACACCTGCTGTCCCACTATGCTCAGGGTTTGTAGTGAAGCACGAGGCCTACGGGGTCTCACTCTATGTCTTTTTGGTGAAAGCAAGGCAACACCGATCTTTAAGCATAAAGAGTGATGCAATCTTAGTAACCACTTCCCACCACAAGCCAAATTTATCTGGCAATAATAATCAGTTGTTGCTGTAGGGCTGATGCAGAAATTGCATTGAGGGTAAAGGGTTAGGGGTTAAACGTGTCTCGCAATGAAATGCAAAAGCTGCCATCCACATGGCTTACCAGATGCTGTTTGTGGTGGGGAGAGGGCAGCTCTTTAAGATGGAGGTGTGTGTGTGTGTGTGTGTGTGTGTGTGTGAGCCACATATCAGTGGGAGGTTCATTTAAAAACCAAAACCTGCTAAACGTAGCCGCTGTGCTCCCACCTTTTAAAATATATATATACGTCCTAACAGACAGCATTTTCAGAGCTGTGAACTCACAGACTCCCCCTCTTTCTCAGGAGAAACCTCTGCTGCCTTCGTAGTGTGTGGTGTGTAGCATGTGGAGCTGAACAATCCAAGAGATTCAAAACAGTGTGCGACTCCACGGTGCTCTCTGCTGCTGAACCCACATCTTCTCCGGAAAAATACACGGAAAGCAAAACACTGAGTCAAACAGATAAGCCTACACTGTAATGTTCTCCCAATGAAACTCAGCAAGAGGACTAACGGCAAAAAAGTCTCCAGAACAAATAATGAACTAATGCAAAATGAGGTCATTGATGTCAGCAAGCAGTCTTTTGATAACTACCTCAAGCCACCTCTCACTCCAAACAGCCCCCATGAGCTGTGCCGGATATGTGAAACCACACCGTTCCATTTTGTCAAGTTGCGTCTCGTTTGGTGTTACTGCGCCAGCGAACCAAGAACATACGCTGTACACACACATACCCAGACACGTGCGTACACAAATACGCTGTCACATACGCACAGAAACAAGCACGCTCACACCTTCTTCCTCCTGCCCGCTGCTCGCTGACTCTAAGCCAAAGCGTGTTATGGTGGGGGGAATTAAGCCTGGGTGGGGGCGAGAGAGGTCCATGCCATTACACTACAATCCTCTGCACATGCACCCAAAATCAGACTCGGCAGTCTACGTGACTAAATGTCATCCCCACGCCCGGGTTGAAACACACGACCTGGACTTTCCAGGCTGCTTAACATGACATTTTCCTAAGGTTAAAAGTAACCTATATTTACAAAAACACATTTTCCGAAGAAAGTGAAAAGATGTCACTGCAAGTCCTCAATAGATCATTTGCAGTACTATGGAACTGAGACAAAGCTTCATCACGAATGCATCACGCTAATGTGCACCATTGCTATGCTACTCCGCACACTGTACTGTGAGCAGTGGATACTTCACACACTAACAAGGCTGGTCTTCATACCAGTTAAGTCCCTGTGTCATGGGAAAATGATAAAATACCACCAGCATACCATGACTTACAGTGGGACTGGTGTGTGTGTCTAGAAATAAACCACACAGTCCAGGGATCTCTCTATGTTCACATTGACAGCCATCGGTACACTCCAGAAATGTCATTTTATACATAAAAAAGGAATTAGGGGTTAACACAAAAACAACCAACTATTCTTCTTTCACTTCCCCAAGAAAAAACAAAAACACGTGCTTGCTTCATTAAGCAAGATTATTACCTGACAAACACAAATAAGTCAAATCAGAATCAGCACCATGTTTAAACAGCTGTACGCTCGATATCAGATCATCTGCAAACACCACAAATCCCAAAACTGTCACTGTTACATCACAGTAAATACTCACACAAACATACAGATTGAACTTGTGTTTTTCCATTAATTACTTGATGTTATATAGTAATATCTATCGCCAGACATTTTGTGGATGGTAACTTTTTATGTTTTACTTTATAGCTGTTATGTTACACTAGTTATAGGACAGACAGTCCTCTCTCACCCCCATATGCCCGTGACGGAGCAGCCCCCACCAGCACCTGTGCATGTACCTGAAGCTGCTGGTGGATTCTCTTCAGGTTGTGCCTCTGCAGGAAGTTCTGCTCCTGGGAGCACTGTCTCTCCAGTTGGGTCAGTAGGCTGGTGAACAGAACGGTGGCCATGGACTCGTGGTTGGCGGCTGTATCCCTGCCAGAGGAGATAGTACTGAAAAGCATTGAAACACACAGAGGACCATGGGGAGCTAAACAACTGTGTGCTGCAGTATATGTTCACGTTTTTAAGAAACACCATAATATCTCTCTCCCTCTCAATATATCGAACAGAAGGTTTTGGGACCAAGAAAAAACTGGAAAGTTAACTGTTCTTAGGGCCGTGTGCGAATAGCCCTGGATACTTCTCATTTTAACTGCCTCTCAGTACCAGTCCTGACTCTCGATCCATCCAGCTAGCACTTGGCGTATCTCCATCGGGAAGTTGTCATCGTAGAAATAGTCCACCTGCTCCAGAAACTTGATCTCCAGCTGCTGGACTTGCTTCCATTGACTCATGCTGCGGAAGCAGGGAAATCAGCGCGAGCAGCCGAACATGTGGGCAATTAACAACATTGATGTTCCCCGTCATTTGGACGATTACGGCTCAACATCGACAATAATGAAACGAGATTACAGAATTATAATAAATTGCCGCCGACCCGCAATATAATCCATTTGAAACAGTACTTACATTTGGTTTAATAAGAGTGATTCTAGTGCTGTTTTGCGCATAGGTACATTGTTCCGGAACACGGCGGCATAATGTTTTGCTTCAGAATATTTGCATTATAAAACACTCATAAAACGATCTATTCCAAACACAGAGGTTTCCAGAAACCACAAGGAAACGTATACATTAACTTAAAACATAAAGGAAGGCACACAACAGTTAATACAAGTCCCTAAGCAGCGTCTTAAAAGATTGACATTTCACATGTAATCAGAAGAGCTGACAGTGCAGCTCTCTGCTGCAGGAGTGTCTACCGGGTCATAAGAGATGGCAGATGCGTGTAGCCTGGACTTTACTTAAGAACATTACTCCGGGGAAAGTCCTTACCTGTTGGATCAGTTGAATGGATCCGACCCCGTAAGTCTGAGGCTTTCCCAATATCGCCCGTGCTTGCAGCGCTTTTCGGAAGCGTGTAGGATGCGCCCCTACCCCCACCCGGTGGCGCTCATCTCCCGACGCCTCTTCCGCTCAAAGCATGTGCCTAATTCGGAAAGCAACGCGAGTTCTTTCGAACAGCGGATTTTATTTCGTTACTGCCACTTACAGAGATTATGATAATAGACTTTTGCGTACTATTCACAGGAACGGTGTCGTCCCTCGTCAGGATATATATTTAACTTGGTTGTCTCCCCTACGCAATAGTATCAGGCAGGTGAATTGGTGACGTTCAGGGCGTGTCTTTTCACGATTTTTAATATGATTCTAAAAAAAAAGTTGTAAATTCCCAGCAGCAGAACACCTGTTCAGAAATTCTTTCGTACCCATGAAAATGTCCCACACAAGTGCGCATGCTCGTTAGCTACTTAACACACACGCCCATAAATATTTGGTGCTTTCGGGTCTTTGCTTTTCGAAGAAACAAGGTTAGTGTTATCGCATGTTTACTAATTTTTTTTATATATATATATATATATATATAATTGCTAAACACACACGCACATGGTAAGTATGCCACTTAAACACGCGCACACATATAATCTGTATGTGTGTGTCTGCGCATGTTTGAGTGGCATACTTACCATGTGCATGTGTGTCAGAGTGCAGTTTAAATACACTCTTGCCTGCAAAGCATCCACGCGATTTTCATGCTGCTTTAAAACTTTGCTGTGTGCGATATTTTCGGGGTTTGCAGCATCCATAGTTTGCATAATGATTTTTGTCTCTATGATAACTGTTCATCTTTCTAAGGTCCTTCTAATCATCCTTCTAAGGTAAGATTTGGAAGCTGAGCCAAATCAGACAGTTATAGAAGTGCATAAGACGGATTCAATGATTGCGGTGTAGAACTGTATCAGCAGCTCCTGTGGCAGGTTGAATTTCCTCAACTGACGAAGGAAGTATAACCTCTGTTGGGCCTTTTTCACAAAGGAGTCAATGTGAGTGTCCCACTTCAGGTCCTGGGAGATGATGGTTCCCAGGAACCTGAATGACACTATTGTAGCCACAGTGCTGTCCACGATGGTGAGTGGGGGGAGAGCAGGGGGGTCCCTCCTGAAGTCCACAATCATCTCCACTGTTTTGAGAGTGTTGAGCTCCAGGTTGTTAAGACTGCACCAGGCAATGTCTCCCCCCTCAATGTCTCAATATGAAAGATAACTATATCTATATATCTGTATCTATAATAATGTCCTTTCAACTTAACATAGAGGGGAGCAGATATTTATGGAGTGTTTATGTCTATGATAATATCCTACCAGCTTAAACACTGAAGTTAGCGGATATTTATGCTGGTAGGATATTGAGGTAAGACAAAATAACAGATATCAGGTATGGTTATAAATTTCCGCTACGCGTAGGAAAATGTTTTTTAACGTGGTCTGTGGAACCCAGGGCCGGGGGAGGGGGGTGGGGCTACTTTTGGAGCACCATCAAGAATGCAGGGATTAAAAAAATACCAAATACCTATAAGTAATTGAATACAAATCGATGCAACTTTATTAATGAAAGCCTGAGTGTTTTTTATCACAGGAACGTGATTTTAGGCAAAGCAAAAAATATTAGTTACTCACTCAGTATTACAATCTACGAACCAAATGTATTTTAGACTGTATATTTAATGTTTCTTCACTGGCAGAATTAGCCAAATTTTAACATGAATCTCGAGACAAGAAAGTGTATCGTGTGGTGAACAAAATTTTCCTTTATTGTGTGCAGGATGGAACGGATGCACTATAGCCTAGTTTGTACTGCAGCTGCTGCTACCACCTTTGATATGATCTAGTAAAATGTCAGGGCTGCTCTCAGCATAGGATTAAATTCACTTTATTTTTGAAAACGAGGGACGCAGAATAGACAGACAGAAAAGTGGTACTTTGGGTTAAAACCCATGACTGTCCTGACGCAAAGGGGGAGACATGCAGCCAAATACCAGGCATAAGAAGACTGCAGTGCAAATATAAAAAGTTACTCTGAGGGGGAACAAAAGAAAAGCAGTCCTACTCACCCCCCCTCCCCAGATCCTACCTTCCAACTATCCTATCATCCAGTGCACCACAGACAAACGTAAACTTTACTCAACTACATTAACCTCCTAATAGCTCACATGCGCATTGGACCTAAAGGTCTTTTGCAGGAGGGTTACTCTCTGCCTTACTATGATATCATCACTATTAACATCTGCAGGAAAAATATCAAACAAACGTTAAATAAAAATTCACAATAAAAATACATGTAAGAAATGATTTGCCATCCTTGTTCGGAGTGTTGTCTTGGGTTAATGTAAATTCTAAAATAAAAAATAAATTATATTAATAAGTCTTTCTTAAATTATCAAATAAGATATCCTATACAAAATAATACAAAACTATGTTTAGGGCAATAATTGACATTTAATATCTACAAATCTTTTAAAAAGATGTGATGATAAGGGAAAGGACAGACACCCTGCATTTAACCTATGTGATACATCCTGCTCGCTTGGTGGATCCCTCATTAGTCCCATATATTTGTGCTTCCCAGTCACATGTTCCCCAGTCATGCCTTTTGTCCTCCTGTTTTGATCCCTCTCAGTCCAGTTATGTTTCCTGTCTCTGTTCCTTTAGTTCAAATGAGCCCGTTTCATTTTACTCTGAAGCACATGCATTTTACATCATCCACCCCTGTCTTCTGACCACTTGCACCTTGAGACAGCTCATTGATGGTGCGCCAAAGCTTTTCGCATCGGCTGGGAAATATGACACAACCATAAGGTGTCAAGGCCGGTCTCGTGTTCAGAAAGTTCACTCTCTGTCTAGGTTTTTGGATTTCATTTGTGAAAGAACTTTAAAGATTAGTGAATTGTGGTTTCAGAATCACCATAGGGAGAATTGCTGTGAACACTTTTGAAATTATTTATGCCCTATTTATGATATAATCAGCAAATTGCACCTTCAGGCGGTTTCTACTTTCCATCTATGTGTTGCAGGGTGCTGGACTGACTGCTAGAAAATGGAGCATGGGGATACTAGAACCTTCCAAGGAATTTCTGAACTGTGCCATCAGTGTGTGACTGGGAACTGCTGTGGAGAGCATTGCTTTGATACACATTAAGGCAAGAAAATGCAACGTGGAGATTTTGTTAAATGATGGAGAATGAGGAAACTGCAAGGGGAAGTGATGAATTGAAAGCAGGAGAAGCAGAGAGAAAGGAAGTGCAGGTGATGAGGAACTGCCATCCAAGGGCGCTCACCGTCATCCAGTACCGGTCCTATCCAATGTGGCGCCCTAGGCAAGCATCAACACCGGTGCCCCTATCCAAGGTAAACTGAAATTGGCTGGCAAGTTGGCGCTGGCTCAGAAATTGACCACCTATGTCGCCTATAAGGTTGATCAGCCCTGCCATCGCCACACTTTAACATCCATATCTAGTGCTTTTTACTTGGCTCATTTGTAACACAGCATTCATATTCTTTGCGATCCTCCTTTGCCTAGTGCGATATCCTGATTCCTGCCTTCCTTGAATCTGAAATGTAACTATTGTATTTCATGTGACTCCTGTACTGTAGCTACTGTCTTATTTGTCTGATAGCAAAAATGCTCCTTGATTCTTGTTACAATACCCCAGTGTCACAAAGATGACAATAACGAATCACAAGTAAGAGATGGAGGGAGAATTGTGGAGTGACTGGAGAAGACCAGTGAACTGGAGAATCACGAAAACAAGATCATAGAGCTGTATCCATGCGTGTCAGTGCTGCGACTAGTCAGTATACCCTCGCGGCCCAGCTAGGCAAGAAAAAGTTCAACTTGACCCAACACTGTATCCTTGACAGGAGACTTAAATGCACAGCAGTAGTGAACTGCAGCCATGTGAAAATTTTGGTTCTGGTATTAGACCACTCTGTCCCGTATGAACCATATGCGGATTTGGGCATGTGCCCAGGGACACAATGTAACAAGTAAATGGGATCCAAAGCACTATCCTGGAATGCCCTATAATCTCATTGATGGTACTGTTCATCCGCACTATAGGGCGAAGGTGTGCCCATATGTGCTAATTTTTTACTGAACCTTCAGCTAAGTTTGCTTCCACTATAAACTGTTTCTTTAAGAAGAGATTTCAGAAAATCACATTTTTTCTGAAGTGACAGCAGCTGACTAGACACTGAACTCTTGCCTGGCAGAAATACCTGTTTCTTATGATTACTTCATCCTGGAAATGCTGCTTGACCCATTTGGGTCGTTTCTTATGCTCCGATTACTTCTGTGAGACTTGAAATGTTTTTTGCATATCCAATCTCACTCTCATTTTGTAACTGTAATGGGGCTCCGTTCCATGCACACTAATACACAAACAAGGTTTTTTACTTGTTTGGCACTCAAACTCTTGGTATGTCTATAGACATAATATAGTTTATTGTTGGTGACATATTTCAGATGGCCAACTGGAATATGGGTTTTGAGATTGAGGAAGTGGGTATATTTTAAGGTTTCAACTTACCATTTTCTGGGGAGCAGGAGGGCAGGGTCACTAGTTAAAGGACCTGAGCACAGGTGGGTACTGGTTAATGTAGTTCGGGGGGCCTGCTCAGTAGTAATGGAATTTTCCATGTGACATTTTTACAGGGGGCCAGAGTTTGAATTTCTAGTAAGGTATGTATTATTAAGTGGACTATTCATTGTGAATTTATTATGATTGACATTTACAAAATGTAATTGGTCGTTTTTGAGAGTGAGAGGAATCGGAGGCAGAGGGTGGGGTACTGATGAAGGACTTAATCCCAGTAATTGAGTGCAGGTGAATTTTGTGATAGTTAAGTTACTTTTTTTGTGGTTTTTGTGGATTTGTTTTTCTTTTTTCTTTAATTACATTTGGTTGGTTGGGACCCATCGGCACTTGGAAGAGGGATTAAAGGGACAATAAAGTACAGGTATCCGATCCTGTCTTGTGAGGCCTCAAGTATCCGATCCTGTCTTGTGAGGCCTCAAGCTTGTACAGGTATCCGATCCTGTCTTGTGAGGCCTCAAGTTTGTTCATTGGCCCGTGGGCCAGTACCAAACACACACACATACAAAAACACAGAGGTGAGACCAAACCTTGGGGTCTGAACCTGTGATCAGTGTGATCAGTCATTCATAAAGCATCCCTGGGAGGGGGGGGTGAGGGCCTTGCTCAAAGGCCCAGCAGAAATGTGGCTGCAACCTTACACACACAGGCACAGAGGCCTAACCCGGCGTAGAGGCCTAACCTGACACAGAGGCCTAACCCGACGTAGAGGCCTAACCCGACACAGAGGCCTAACCCGACGTAGAGGCCTAACCCACTGAGCCATCCCCAGTGTGGAAGTCGGGGTGTGACAATAAGGTGACCAAGTCCATCCAGCTTTAAAATTTGCCTGTTAAATGTGCCTGCTTCTTAGAAAGTAGCTAAGAGATGTGACTGTGTACAGTAAATACCCCACCCAAAAAACCCCATGGATGAAAGCCAAAATAAAGGCACTTCTCAAAATGGTGTTCTCCGAGGGTCTGACTGGACAGCTTATTTATATAATAATAGTACAAAATATAACTTTATGTGTTATTACAAAGCTATATTGATGGAAAAACAATTATTTTATTGATTAAATATTCATTTGGAGTTTTGCGTACAGCAAGTATCATACATCATTAGCGTTTTCATATTACATACATTTGGTGATACTGTATGCCTCCAAAACATGCTGAACTTGTCTGTAAGATTAAGGTATTTTCATTGTTCTATATAAAAATACAGTCTGATGGCAACATTTGTTTTTAAAGAACATCAGATACATATAATGTGACAAAATTTTATAGTAGTACATACACTTCAGTAATAATTTTATGCTTCATTGCAGACATGGACCGTGTGTGTGAGTCTTACAGCAATTTAATGATAGCACATTACACAAAATAATCTCTAAAAAAACTGCACTGCTTCCTGCAGCTCTTCAAAGCAAACGCTCTTTGTTCTCAAATGACATTGACCCATACCAACATTTTTCTGAAATAAGCCTTATCATAACAGCTTGGTTCAATTTACAGGAAAGTTAATCATGATTTGCCTGCAAAGACACAGTCAGGTCAGCACTGATGAACCACATTCTTCACATACCGGTCAGGCATCTAAAATGCTCACATTGCTGATGGTCTGTTAAACATCAGAGAGTGAGCAGGAATGAAATGCCATGAGGAATGAACCCAGATGGAAAAATAATGGTTAAGAAAACGCATGTGGGCAATATGTCCTTGTGACGATGAAAATGCCACCGTCAGGGAAAGACCTCCTACATGGAAAATGAGTTTAGTAGCACTGCTGTTAATGCTGCTTAAGGGCACGTTATCCCTGCTTCATGGACGATAAGTAGGAGCGGGGAAATCTGGCACACAGTGATAAAGTCCTGTCTGTACTTCCTTTCTGTACAGTTCTTAGTTAACCCAAGTCACAGAGTCTGCTCATTAATAATCATGAGACCACTGGTCTGAGGTCGGTCCTGCTTTTGGCTTTCAAAAGTGACTTGAAAGACCATGAAGATCTAAACGGACGAGGCCGAGGGAGCACGAGTTACGGTTTTCTGTTCCGGAGAAAAACACAAGAACAGGCGCGACCTGAGGCTCCTGTAGGCAAAGCAGAAGTACATAGCATGACCCATGGCGACAAAAGAGACAGATATGATGACCAGAATGCCGAAGGCTTCCGGGTTTGGTGCCAGAATGACCATGATGAAGTGCAGCAAGTCGAGGAGGTAGTTCATGGAGTTCTGGACACCGTTAATCACCCCTCTTTCAGATTCCATCACGTTCTCCTGGATTAGCTGAGTCACAGTCAAGTCGAAAGACCAGAGACCTAAATGTAAGTGACAAGAAAAATGATTAAGTCAGATATGGAGGATACAGTTATTATACTTCTCAGGATGGCGATAGAAAAACAATCATGTTCACGCTATAGTTAAGAAATTGATTCTGGTAATTAAACACTGAAGTACTACCTTCGGGAAGAACCTAAGGTCTTGAAATCATCATTGGGACACATTCTCCTGTTCTCCTGGTGTCCCTAACCAGCAGCTGAAGCTCCTTCCCTGATACTCACCCACTCTAGCAGCAATGACCCCAGTAAAGAGGAGGCCGACTGACAGGTAGGAGTCCACCCGTGGCATCTCCTCCATATCATGTTTTCCTGTGGTGCTGTTGGCCAAACTTGTGGTGATCACAGTCGCCAGGGTGGGGCTGATTTCTGGCAGCGCACTAGCGCCCCTCACTAGCTGGCTGGCCAAGTCCTGGAAGGGTGAGACGGTGAGATCGAAGGGGCTTCCTGGTGCGAAGACGGAAGCCACGCAGAGTAGGAGGCAGGAGAGCTGGGCCATGCCAGAGATGAAACCTGTTCGGACCAGGCCACAGCGCCGGCGGACACGGGTGAAAACCACGGTACCGAGGATCCCACAAACCGCTGAGGTGGCCATAAGCAGGCTAAGGATGCTGCCGTTGAGGCCCTGGGTGTAGGCATAGCCGGTGGTGATGCAGTCGAAACCCAGAACGGTCATATAGAGGAAGGCCAGCGACATGCCAGCCAGGAAGATGGACTGCTTGTAGTAGGCCACCCAGCCAGCCTGGAATGTACGGACCGGGTCCCACAGCCGGTGGCAGAAGGACACCTCAGCAGGCACGTCGTCCTTCCCTGCCACTGCCCCGTTCACCAGCTGCCTGCCCTCCGACGGATTCTCTGTCTCTGCCATGGCTGAGAGAAACCACCACCCAAGCCACGAGTCACTGTCAACAGCAATACAGACCCACGGACCCCTCCCCCCTGCAGGTAAAGTGATAAGTGTCAAGTCGGCACCCTCTCAGATGACAGCGCCCTAGTAGGCCACCTATGTCACCAGCACTGCTCAGTACACACAAGGTTACATACTTGCTGATGTTGTTTTGGAATGCTGTCCTAAGGCACCTTTTCCCTTTTTAGGCTTTCATTCGGCCTGTCAAAGACCCTCCACACTCCTACCTTGTTTGGGGTTGAGCTGGCTGAGCTCCACATCCTCCTCCTTCTGTCCAGCTTTGACAGCCAGTGCTGGCGTTTTCTGGTAGACTTTCCAGAGCAGGCAGTACTCCAAGCACATGGAGAAGAGGTTCCAGCCAGAGATGAAGCCACAGCCGATGAAATGTGAGCCGAATGCCATGATCTGGCCCACCAGCATAGGGGCCAGGATATTGGTCAGCTGGTCAATGATGCGCACAGTGGCGTTCATGTCTGCCACAGGGGAGGAGTCAAATGCTGAGCGAGCCAATCGGGACACAGTACCGTGCCTCCACTTACAATCACTCTGTTGCTCTGATTTACAGAGAAAACGCTCTAATCAAAGCCAACTAATGATGCCTGGGTCACAGCAAGGGATGCAGTGTAAAACTGTGTATAAGCTATGACATGTATATTCAATTCAATTTATTTTTATATAGTGTTTTTCACAGCTGTCACCACTAGGCACATGACAAGAGTTTATGCAAAATAGTTTGCTTGATACAAAATGGTACATAAACAGGGAAATGGGAAGAAGGAGATAACGAATGAAAGCCAGAAGACAACGGAGGAGTGTAACCAAAAACGCAAAGCTTCATGCTTCAGTTTCCCATGTGAGTTATTGTGAGCTTTCAGGTTGCAGACAGTCGTCCGTGCAGCAGCTTATGCTCATACTACATTTAGCTGTGGATGTAGGTGGTCACAGATGGAGTTGGTGCATGCATACAGCAGTGATATTCCACCTGAGCAAATACCATTCAATTCGGTATACAGTGATCCCCCGCTATATCGCAGTTCAGCTATCGCGATATATATCGCGGCTTTTCCCCGACGCATCACAGTTCTCTGCGATGTGTATATATATATATGCATATACATTACATATTATTATGTTACTCATATCCTTAGCCTGTCATTCACATATCATATGCGTTTACAAAGTGTGTTTTAATAAGTTTACATGTGTTTAAAGAGCTTGGGTGGGGTATTTTAAGGTTTAACTATAAAAAAATGTTTATTTATATGGTCTTTCTATATCGCGCATATTCACCTATCACTGATGGGTCTGGAACGTCAGGCAGGGATCACTGTAATATCTAGACAGCATGAAAAATTAGGTATGCGAGTGCCTCCCACCTTCCTCATATTGCTGCTCACCTTAACTACTACAACGGCAACAGCTGTTCTTCCTCGACTCTTTTGTCAATGACTGCCGATCTGTGAAAGCTCACACTACAGTACCTTGCACCTACTGGAAATACCTACTCAATTATCTTGCACATGTACAGTCGATACGCATGGCTGCGCAAGGTTTCCGATATGCACAAGAATCTGGGCTACATGCATACTGACCACAACCACAGTCTTCCGCAGCCAAGCCCTGATGACAAAATTTACATCACGTCCCCTTTTCCGAAACTGAAAGTGCACTTGGAAAAATGAAGTATGAATTGGCCTTCAGGAGAAAGAAACCTCTGGGTCGGGGGGGGGGGGGGGGGGGGGGGGGGGGGGGGGGGGGGGGGGGGGGGGGGGGGGGGGGGGGGGGGGGGGG
>JAODKF010000001.1:52708744-52730810 GCA_026779585.1 Mormyrus proboscirostris
GGGGAGGGCTAATTTAGGAAGCGCGCTGATAGGGGAACTTGTTCCGGAGGCCTCGGGAGTCGGTGCCGGCGAAGGACCGAGCTCATGAGCAGCCGCAGCGGTCCACCACCATGGAGGGGATCTTGCCATAGATGATTTGCTCCTTTCTGTTGAAGTAGAGCATGTTGATGGGCGACATCTTGGTGGGCGTGCAGCAGGGGCCGGCGGTGCCACGCGGGTTGGCCTTGTTCACCAGGTGCGTGTGCGGGTACTTCTGCAGGTGCATGTACTCGCACTCCCCAGAGCAGTAGTTGGCCTTGTAGCGCTTCGGTGCGATGATCCAGTCCCAGCCAAAGTCCTCAAAGTCAACAGTGAGCGGGTAGCGGCAGCAGCGAGACTCGGGTGAGTTCTCATCGCAGTCGAGGCCGGATTCACGCCGCAGACGCTTGCTGTTGTCAGAGATCTTCACTTCCATGAAGGGCAGCTGCGTTCGACAGACGGCAAAGGGGATTAATGCCAGCAACCTAAGAGAAGGTGCCACAGCCCATGCAGTGTGCTAACGTATGCAGGAGGAATGCTGTGAGACATTTCAAAAGCAACACGAGGAGAAATTTAAAGTCTGGAAATTTCAGCAGATCTTAAGTTCTTGTGTGGCAATGTTAACCTTTGGGGCTGGGTTGCTCTGTTACAGGAGTAAAGGCGAGATTTGCTGTAGAGTGAAGCACCCCAGTTCATACCAGGACGAAACAACTGATAAGATCTATTGATTTCAACAGCTGCATTCATTGGGGAGACATTTTCAGCCATTCACCATTTCCCTGACCATGAATCATTCGCTGATCCCTGACAAAACCGTAAAACCCTTTGAAACCTTTTAAGCCAACTCTGAATCAGCCTACCGTTTAGTTGTACAGTAATATGCAGAATAAATAAATTATTCATGATAATCTGGATGTCATAATAGTCAAGAGATGCCTCATTAAAATGTACTCGCTTTCTAAAGTGTTTAGTGATGCGTCTTCGTGCAGAATGGATATCAGGAGATTTACTGTCCTCCGTTATTATCTGCACATATTGCGATATTCAGATGTCCCTTGATAAGTTAATGGCTGGGCCAGGGCATGAGCGGGTAATAAAATAAATGTTGCAGAGCACTCACCAGCCCCTCTTCCCCCTCTTCCGTGGACGTGACAGCCAGATCGTTCCCTTCGGTGTCCAGTGCGTTTATCTCGATGCCCCAGTTGGTCTCTGGCTGCTGCAGCCACACCTGCAGCACCTGCTTCACGTCTATGCTCTGCCAGGAGCTGATCCCGGCGCTCACATCTATCTTGAGAGAACGGATCCGGACATGCCTCGCACCCTCGGTGAGTGGGCGCAAGCGCGAGATCTGCAGGAACACCGTGGTAGCTTCGTGAGCTGCCCGCAGGTGTATCCAGAGCTGCGCACGGACCACACGGCTGGGCTGAATGTTCGGACTGAAGGAGAACACGCAGCATGTTGGTTTTCCATCAGCTTGCACACTGGGCTCAGCTAAGAGGGAAATGAGAAGGAAATTAATCAGAGATTGGCAAATACTGCAACAAATAAAAAAGAAAAGAAAACTGTTCACATACAGTATTAAAGGGAGAACAAATAAATATTAAAGTCACAAGGAAAATGTCATATTTCGCATAGTGTTGCACATTATAAAATTGTTACAGGCCTTTTGTTCTTTCTAGGTGTAAGCCCATTAATATTACATTTACAATGCAACCATAATACAGTCAAATCGTCCAATACATAGTGAAAACTAATCTCTTAAAAGTGTAACCCCAAATGCGTGACAATGATATAAAGCTTAAAAATACCTAGTTCGTCTTTAAAATCTCTTTTGGATGTCTCTGGGTTCTTTCTGTAAACTCGATTGTGGTGAATTAAACGCTAAAGCAGGATATTTTTATTTGACAAAAAAGAAAATAACCATATTTCCCTTATACATTGGCAACGATGCTGCTCAAAGTTTGCCCTCACACTACAGTTCGCTGCGCAGAATGACGTGTTCCACTTACGTTCAGTGGCCATGGCTATGATGCTCTCTGTGGTGACGTGCTCGTCGTCCTCATCCATCAGTCCATCATTGCTGTCATCTGCCAGTACGTCGTACTGGTCTAGGAGCTCCTGCAGCGGGGGAGCTTTGGGCAGGAGCTGCTTGATCACCTCGCGGCTGATGTTGGGTGCTTGCCTCAAGCGGAGCTTGCTGAGAATCTGGCTCTTGATGGCCTGCAGCCTAAGCAGCTTGCTCTGCTCTCTAAACTCGCATGTCGGGCACTGCTCGCTGTTTTCCGTGCCTCCGGAGGACTTGGGGGCTGTGATATCGCTTAGACCTACTGGAGAAAACGCAACCAATAGGCCCAGGTAGATCAGCCACTGTGACGGCTGCATGTTCCCGGTTCGGACTCCTTGTGTGTATTTCAGGATTACTGGGCACCGTGGAGCTCTCAGTGCCCCCAAAAGCGCTCCCGACAGTCGTAGGTGTCATACTGGCCGTCAGCGCGGGTTTTTATAGCGCACCTAAGGATTCTCCATCGTGTCGTCAGATTATACGATTGGCTGGCGAGCAACAATGAATCCAGCGCTAAGGCATTAGATAAATTTCTCTATTACTCTTAAAGAAGCATTGGAACAACAAATTTATTTTATTGGGCACCTGCTGAATGTAAATCAAAAGGGGGGCATTTTTCAGCGTAGATTCACTTCCTAAATACTTAAATTCTTAAAGTAGCCTACCATTCAGTGATGCGCCGAGCCAGAAACGCTGCTTACACTTCACCCTATTATTAAAATAATACGGGATGTACTTTTTTCAGTCAGCTGAAATCTAGCGAAGTGTTTTTTATCTCAGTTAATTGTATTTTAATTCAAATTTTCTGAAAGTTTAAGAACAGTAAAATTGTTAGCCTTTACTGTTCAATTACTGTTCACGCAGTTGCTTATTTTTAGGGCAGAAAATGATTCTGATTGCAGAAATATTCGCCATCGTTTTAAAAAAATCAGGTATATGTTCTTATTGTTATGTTACGTAACATGATTTAATAATACATCATTTCATTATATAATCTTTTAAAATGACCAGACTGTCACCTTTTGGTTAATTTTCAAATCGTTATGTCAGACTGGGTAAACTGACTGTCTGCTCTTAGTTATGTTATCATTAAATGCATTCATTTTGATCTGACCTCCAATCATCTCTAAACCAGGTGTTTATAATTTTTCTTCAGTATATAACTAAACTTTTGTGGGATTACTTTCAGTCTGTAAATAGTTTTACATGCTATATACGGTTACATTTAGTAGTATAGATATAGTTTTCCTACTTTGTAAATATAAGTATTTGGTTTATATTACTTCATTTTCGTTTAGTTTTTACTGCGTCGAACGCGGCACCCAAGTTGTAAAATAACTTTTGGAGGATAATTCATAATTTTTAGTTTGTTCCACAATGAATGAGTATGAATATCGTGCAATATGCGAATATCAGAGATTTACATGAGATTAGAAATACAGAAATACAGTCTAACAATTGTCCCTAAAATGTGAAGGGCGAGTCGCTGTATTTTTACACAAAGATTAGTTTTCTGTGGTTACAAAGCAATTTCTATATTACATAAACAATTAATGAAGAGAAAATGACGCAGAATGCCAGCAAAAAAGAGAGCGAGAGAACGAAAATTTCACAAGAGACAGAAATGACGATTATAACTGAGACATAAGATACAGATAACGATTTTTTAAAATATTTGAAGTCAATGCCTAAACGGAGACAGATGGGAGAGGAATAAAGGACCAGCGGTCTGCTGTTACTCCCGCATTCCTACTGTGCTACTTCTACACTCCAATTAAAAAGACGCATGTCGCCCTCTTGTGTCAACCGTCATTCACACTTGGGTCACCGTCTTTAATTTTTATTTCTCGAACCATCTTCACTGTCTCTTCTTGTTCTAAATCTATCCATCCGGCCGTCCATTTTCCTTACATTTTCCTTAGTCCTATGCCGGGTCAGGCAGCAAATAACCTAGTGCGGTGTGTGCTGAATCCACTGCAGCAACATTCATTATTCAAGATTCAATATTTTTCTTTGTCATATACAGTTATATAAGTGCAATTTGCAGCAAAATAAAAATCTGGTTGCTCTTTGGACTATGAAAAAGAAATTTAAATACATTTTAAATAAAATACAACAAAGGAGTATAAGACAGAGGGGGTGAAGGTGCAGCATCAGTGGGCTAAGCCTGTGTGCCATAATCACAAGGTTGCAGGTTCAAACCCATAAAAGTAAAAAAAAAAATAAAACCGATCAATAAAGTTCCGTTATTATTATTAAAATGATTAGGCATGTGTGTAAAGACTGCAAAGGAGGAAGCAGAGTTCAAGTGACAAAGTCATACACCAAGGTGTGCAGATTGCAATGGACATGAAATGTTATAGTGATGCATGATGGATGATCCATGTTGAAGCATTAAAGAAAAAGTGATGTTATAAGGACTAAACAATAAGAAACTAAAGAGATTATGAGGGGTAAAACCGAGGCAGGTGGGAAACAAGAACTAACTAGACTATAACTAACACAAGGGAAAATTAACAATAAAAACGTTTTTGGGAAAAAACAGGCAAGTCAGATATCAAGGAGTCAACAAAAGCAGCATCACAGAAACAAAAACAGAGCAAGAACAGGTACATGCAAACAGGGAAAACAAAGGCATACAAACAAGAACCAAAGGAAATGACATCAACGCAAGAACACAGGGAAAATAAAACTCAAAATCTCCAATACAGCTGAAATTGGCTTCAGGCCAGCCTCAAGGCTATGATAGCCCATTCAGATATACAGTGGCCCAGGAAGCCCAAAGTTACACACCAGGGAGGAGAACCATGCCAACCTCGGGAATCATAGGGAAAACGGGATGCCAGCAGATGTCCTGGCCAAACAGGAGATGAAGGACTTAACAGGGAAAGACAGGGATCAACACAGGGATCAATCATGGCAGAATGTAGTAGGTGATTAACAATAAGCTGTACAAATGTGCAAGGTGAGATTCCGGATAGCTTGAGGATACAAGCTCCTCTTGAGCCTCTATGTCTCGGCCATCAGACGGCATAAGGCATTTGCCTGATTCTAGCAGGCTGAACTGGCAGTTACTGGGATGGGTGGAGGATTTAATCATTCTGATGGCTCTGGTCCAGTGTCGACTGCTGTAGGTGTCTTGCATGTGGATGAGAGCAGATCTGGCTGTTAGGAAGATCACCCTCTGCAGTTATAATACCAGGATATAATATTCATGGACTGGATGCTTTCAGTGGCATCTGTATAGAACCTGTGTGTTTTTAGGGCTCTAGGGAGACTCAGAATCTCCTCTGCCATGCTTTTGAGACCAGAGCTTGGTCATGCTGGGTTCATGACCGGTCCTCAGAGGTGTGCACCGCAAGATACGCGAAACAGGTGCCCCACTGATGCTGAGAGCAGTGTAGTTCCTCTGTCGTGTTTTGCTGAGGTCTGCAATTAACTCCTTGGTTTTGTCGACATCAAGTGAGAGGTTTTTACTCTTGCACCAGGATGCCAGATGATCGACCTCATTGAGATAGACTTTCTCTTTGTCGTTAGAGATGAGACCCATCACCACAGTGTTGTCTGTAAACTTAACCATGGAGTTAGTGCTGTGTCTGTCTATACAGTACTCAGTGTAGAGGGAACACAGCAGTGTACTGTGACCCTGCCCTGCATTAACTCTAATCATTTGTGGACTTTGCATATTCTTAGTCTGAGAGCGTGTTTTAGAATCTGGTTACCAGGCCATGTAGCCAGGTAGTAAATTCATGCTCCCCCTCCCCCAACAAAATATACCAAAAGGGACCTATCGATAGGGTTGCCAATCACAACATGACATTTCTTTCTGGCTACAGGCCTGCTAGTTACACATGCACCATTTTGAATTCAGCCACTGAAGGCAGAGTATACAGGGACTCGTGCACAGAGACGTGGAGATCTCTGCTCTACTGTGGTGCCCTGGAATTAATTAATGGTTCATTTACCTGAATATTTGCTTAAAGAGCTCAGATATCAATCATGAACCATTTTTAGGTGAATAAATAAAGTATGTTGATGTAATAAACAGATTAGCAGATGGATCTGAACATGGTCCTTGCAAAGCCAGGTCACATTTGCACTTTTTCCCGTTGGCAGCTGCGCTCATCGATTATATTTCTCCACAAGAGGGCAGAATTACACTGCATTTATTATTTTACCAATATAAATTTCACCACCAAGAGAAGCGTTCAATAGCACTCATAGATTCGATTTTCTTGCGTCATAGCCTGGCAAGTCTTTTTAAGGATGCGCGTATTTACAGCTGGCTGTCAGCTGTTATATGTTTAGTATCGTATTTAAACCTCAAAAGTAGCTACACCGGAACCACCCCCCCTTCAAATCCCGACCGACTTTAATAGTGGAAAGCTTTTTTTTTTTACTGGATCTGAACTACGTGGATTCTCTGGGATGGGATGATACTTTTTTTACGGGTATCAAACCTTTACTGCAGCGTTGAGTTACAAGATGAATTCTTGTTTTCAGAAGAAACGCGTCTGAGAGTTCGGATTGAGAAAACGAAGAAGGGAGCACCCACATAACCTTAATCATAACCTCTTTTTGGACACGGTTGGGAACGAAGCGGTTTATATCTAAATAAACAAACTGTGAAGTTGTGCGCTCAGCTTGAGAGGTAGGTACCTGGGCAGCTCCACGGAAACGGGCGGTGTGTTATTTGGAGACTAGGAGCCTACGTTCAGTAAAATAACGTTTCTCGCTGCTATCAGAGTCTCTTAGTGACTTAGGTGCTTCTTACTGGAAAACGGTGCTGAATTGCCAACACCGGCAAAGTCAAGTCACCCCCCCCCCCAAAAAAAAAGCACACAAATCACCAGGTCAAGAGAAGTTCATTTGTGCATAAAGATTGTTACAGTTTGTTGTTTCTCCTGTTTTTTTAACAATCATTCATGCAGTATTTCTGCGGGCGGGGCAATGAGGGACACTCTACAAGGGATAGGTTTAAAACTCACATAGAGCCCGTTAATTCTGACGCCTGGTGAAAAAACTTTAAAGTGTATGAATTTAAGGATTAACAGGGGCAAAATGACAAATTTTAGTCAATTCTTTGAAGGTTCCTACTTGTTCCATTCAAAACATCAGGTGCACGTTGCGTGGCCTTTAAAATAGTTTGTTTTAATTAATTTTTAATGCATGGTGGTGCAGTGTTTAGCACTTTTGCCTCATGCCTCTGGGACCTGGGTTCCAGTCTCTGCCAGGGTTCCGTGTGTGTGGAGTTTGCATGTTCTCATCGTGTTGTTGTGAGTTTATTTTGGGTATTCCAGTCTCCCCAACAGTCCAAAACATGCTCATTTTACCAAATTGCCCAAAGGTGTGCAGGTGTGAGTGCGCCCTGTGGTGGGTTGATGCCATGTTCTGGGTTATTCTCTACCACGCTCTCATACACTCTAGTCCCCCCATGACCCTGAATGGGTCAAGCAGTTTCAGAAGGATGGTTGATTGACCTGAAGCTGCAAACGTCTTTGAAATATTATCTTTTCAGGTACTTTAAAAAAAAAAAAATTCCATATGAAATTAAATCCTCCAAACTATATCTGCCCAACATTTTATTTTGTGACTCAGGCAAAGTATAATCTTTGAAGTTATACACAGAGTGATAGCGCACACTAAACCCTAAACTAAACTCATGAAATACAATCCAAATATGAAATCCATGATATGTTTTCGTTATTTGAGGAAGAAACTATTTTTACTCTTGGAAGACTTCTTCTTTTTCTGATAAGTTTAGGATTAATGAGCTGAGCATGACCTGATTTTTGGCATCCAGAGCAGAGTGCTTGTTTTTACCTGCTTATGTCCAGGATTTTTAGGTTGCAAATGGAAATAAAATAATAAAATAATAAATAATAATAATAAAAACCATTTAAGTGCTTCCCTCATCTTCACTCTCTGTCTGTCTCTTTCCATAACAGTGAGCCCACTGAAGACTTCCCCCTGTCTTCAAGTCGATGCCACGCTTTTTACACTATGGGGTGTGTCAAATCAAAGCAGAGCAAACCGGCTCGGCATCTGAGCCCAGAGGCGCAGAAAGCGGACGGCATCTCTGTCACTGCGGCGGTGAAGGGGGTGGTTCTGCCCTGCTCGGAGGACCAGCCAGGAGGGGAGCCTCTGCAAGTCAGTCCCATTTTGCTGGATTATGCCCACAGGCTGTCGGAGGAGATCATTGCCCGGGCAGTGCAGCACTTGTTTGAGCTGGACCATCGCTATAGCGATATTCCTTACATCGACCTGCCGTGAGGACAGCCTCAGCCGGGCAGAGGAGGCCCTCCGGTGCTGAAGCTGGGCAGCTAGAAGCCACGTACTCAGTAGTTTCTAACTACAGACAGACTGCACCAGGTTCACTCTTGGAGGAGCCTCTTCTCCATCTGGCCTCCTGGGGTCTGCAGCGTTGTCATCCTGCTCCTCCGGTTCTCTTTCTTATGCTCTGCTTCACTTACTCTCATAGGTCCCTTTGAAACTGTCTTGGGGTTTGTCTGATCTGGGAGTGACCTCACTGTGTTCCCACTTAATACCCTAGTGCCTGTCAGGGGCCCCGGCTGGGAATGGGGAGCCATCAGGGGCTCCCTTGCATAAATCATGGGTCCCGAGGGCTGGTCCTGAGCTTGAGTGTATGTCTCCTCGCCCCAAGTGGACAACAACCTTCCTGTAGCCCCCACTGGGCCGTGGGGTAACACTGCTAGCAAACAAGGCTGTTGATTGTTTCCAAGAGGTCCAGTTTTACAGGACACTGGCCCCCCCAGGGCCGTAGCCTGTCTGCTGCCCGTCATTTTGCAGGGAGGTGATTCCCAGCGTACTCCACGCTGTGCTGTTATGTAACTGTAAGGCTTACAGTGGACACTCTGTCCTTTGTTTACTGGTTCCTTGTGTCGGGAGAGGCCAGTTCTGCAGCCCAACAAAGGGGTCTCTCACTGGGAACCAGCATGAAAACGGGTGTGTGAGCCCGGAACACTGGAACGCCACAATAAAACACGCCTTTGGCTGGTATCTCGCTACCTTTTCCTTTGCCGGTCTCCTGCCACCACTGTGTTTTTCAGCCCAGCTGTTCCTTATATTCTCAGCTGTCACACCGGTTGGTGCAGATCAGAAACTCCCGTTGGTCAGAGCCAGTTAAGTGGGTAAATCTCTTAGGTGAGATGGAACAAAACGAAGAAGCGTCAAAAACCAGAAAAGATGGGCAGGCACCGGTGAGCTCAGACAGACTCCCACCTTCCAAATGAAATAACCAGCAACCTTAACTGCACCCCTCTGCCACAGCTCTGTCATGGCTTCAGTGAGATGTTGGCGAATTTTTCCCTGTCCAATGGTTGCAGCGTGGGGGGGAGGGGGGATGTTAGGTACACAAGATATAAGAGAACAGCATCAAGCAGTTAAGTCAGTAGTCCAGTGATGACGAATCTGAAATCATTTCGCTTTTCATTTGTATAAGTGTTTGTGTCACAGATCAGTCTGGGTTTTTGGTACTCGACCAAACTGCATCCAAATGCTCCGTCCCTTTTGGCCACGGTCTTTTGGCAGTTGTGCTCTTTGTGAGAATCAGGCTTTTAAGCTTCGCCATTCTGAGCAGATGTATTCAGCTTAAAAGCCTTTTAATTGAACTGAACACGCCTCTAAGGATGGACTTTGCTGGAAAATGCTGAACTGTATGTGAGGACATCATACAGAGGTCTGCTTAGCTACCGCTTAGCCGAGAGCATATGCAAATGCTAATGTGTTATTTATGAGGGTGATTCTCAGCTTCTGAAAGTGCTTCTGAAACCTCAAGGATTAACTGATGGAGAAGGACAGTCCTCCTGAACGTGGTGACTTAACCCCCAACCTATAGAGAGTTTGCTGATCAGAGGAGCAACTTCATCAAAACTCACATGACACTTAAAGAATAATAGAGGTTTGGTTCTGCAGCAGTGTACGGCTTTGAGTATTCCTCTTGTGGCCACCAAGATGCTGCTTGAGCAAACAGGGACATGCCTTTCATTTCAGATAATGGGTTCTACCACAACACAGGTGAACACAAGGCCACAGACCTCTTGGTGGGCTGGAAAGCTCATCCAGATAATAGCCCTAGCAATGATGTGTTTGTAAGATCATGATTTAAATGCCATAATAAAAATGTCTGAACCCGTTAACAGACAATTTTTACTTAAATAACCACAGGCAGTTTCAGAAATCCTCTGCAATGTGTAACTGTCTCTGAGTAACTGTCTCTGAGTAACTGTCTCTGAGTAACTGTCTCTGTCTTACCTTTAATGTGTGCTCAGCTACTTCTTTTTGGTACAACTAAGGCTGCAGAAATCTCCCTGGTGAAAAGGGAACATAGTAGTGACCTCAGCAGAAATTGGCTGGATAGAGTGCCAAGTACTTGCATGTCACGAGTAAGTACTCAATCACCCATGTCATGGCAACCCTTCATGCATCTGACGTGACACTCACGCTTTCAGACTATCACACTCACGCAAGAAATCATGCAGGTGATCTATATTATATTTATATCATACAGCAAACTATATCATTAATGATAATAAACCTAAAATTAGCTACATCAAAAGCGCTGGTGTAGTTTGCAAATCCGGTAGATTATTTACAATGTAATAAAACTGTTACATACATATAAATGCATGTAGAGATTGTCTCGAAAAAAAAATCTCAAGCCAGCCAGCTGACCAAAGTTGGCAACCCCGAGTTTAAGTGCGACCTTATTCAAAGTGTGAAGAGACTTTGAAGTTCTAACCTTTCCGAAGAAAGTTTTGTATCTGTGTCATAGTTTTAAGATATACACATGTATCACTTAGCTTTCTGCCAACAGGCAAAGAGGCCTAACCCTGTGCACATTACAGCAGAGGCCTAACCCTGTGCACATTACAGCAGGTGCCTAACCCTGTGCACATTACAGCAGGTGCCTAACCCTGTGCACATTACAGCAGGGGCCTAACCCTGTGCACATTACAGCAGGTGCCTAACCCTGCGCACATTATAACAGAGATTTAACCCTGTGCACATTACAGCAGGTGCCTAACCCTGTGCACATTACAGCAGGGGCCTAACCCTGTGCACATTAAACCAGGTGCCTAACCCTGTGCACAATACAGCAGGTGCCTAACCCTGTGCACATTACAGCAGGTGCCTAACCCTGTGCACATTACAGCAGAGACCTAACCCTGTGCACATTACAGCAGGTGCCTAACCCTGTGCACATTACAGCAGGTGCCTAACCCTGTGCACATTATAACAGAGACTTAACCCTGTGCACATTACAGCAGGTGCCTAACCCTGTGCACATTACAGCAGAGGCCTAACCCTGTGCACATTACAGCAGGTGCCTAACCCTGTGCACATTATAACAGAGATTTAACCCTGTGCACACTACAGCAGAGGCCTAACCCTGTGCACATTACAGCAGGTGCCTAACCCTGTGCACATTACAGCAGGTGCCTAACCCTGTGCACATTACAGCAGGGGCCTAACCCTGTGCACATTACAGCAGGTGCCTAACCCTGCGCACATTATAACAGAGATTTAACCCTGTGCACATTACAGCAGAGGCCTAACCCTGTGCACACTACAGCAGAGACCTAACCCTGTGCACATTACAGCAGAGGCCTAACCCTGTGCACATTACAGCTGCTCTGTGGAGCTGACCTTGGGGTTTCTCCTCTGAGATCATCCAGTGCCCTGCTCTTGAAGTACTTACTTCAGGTTCATGTAGAAGCGCAGGATTGTTCATTGGCCTGGTTGCTCCCCAGGGGGTACGGTTCTCTCTCTCAGCCACCTTGGATCACTGTCCTCATGTTACACATGCCATTTGCTGCAGCCAGACTGAGTCTCCAGGCCATTGGCAGTCTAGCTCTATGCCATCACTTCATTGGCTGTTAAGCTGTATGCCAGTGCCCCATTGGTTGGCTTGGTTCTGCACTCTGCGGATCGAGTGGCATGCACTTCTGTCTCTGCTGTTTAGCACCCAACTCCTTATCAGTACATTCCCCTCCCCACAAGTCCCCCCTCCATGGCCATCCTGAAAATTCTGGTGAGTCATTGGGAACCAAACCCCCTCTGTCCTGGACACATTCACAGACCAGTGAGGAACGTTATGGTCATAAGTATATAATGGGCTGGATCCTCGTTATGCCGTTAAAGCAGCTGGAGGGTGACATGCGCCTGCAAAGGGCTCTGAAGTATCCCCCAAAGGCTCAGGGTAACTGCCATGCTTCGGAATCCACCCCCCAGAAATGCGCTACTGCGCCATTTGACCTCAGCGGCATCTGCTTGGAATCGCCGGAACCCAAGATTGGAATAGACATGGCTGTTGATGTGGCATGAAACAAGGGCACAGATATTATGGGTACTGAGGGCTGGCAGGATTCTCTACAGCTCCCCCTACAGACCTGGCAGACACTTGCAGATCATTGTTCGCCAGCAGTGAAAACGGGATTTTTTTTTCTGCAGACCATGTACCCTTTTACCCTTAGTGTGTAATATGCGTGTAAGATCGACACAGCAGGGTGAGTGTGTCATACAATACTCCCAAGGCATGTTGGGAAAGGATGCCCCCCTGGCGACACACAAACACAGCCAGAGGGAGCTCCAACAGATGCACAATCAGGGGCAGCACTAGACGATTTCAAGCAACATGAAAGCATCATGGTGCACCCCCAACCCAAACCAATCTAATCATGTTAGTTTTTCAGGGCCTCTGTCACTTACCCCCCACCCGTTTTGCAGGGTGTGATAATGAAGGACCTATTTCCCTGAGTGAATGAGCTGCCATGCTTATGGAATTAAGCCTTAACTCAGCTCAGCTGATCTGTCCTGACTTTCAGTCACTGGTTCATGATTATGGGGACGCGCTGTCAGGACAAAGCTGAGGGTGAGCCCCTTCGGGCAGGGGGAGGTGCAAGGAATTCAAAAAGCACATAACAGAATTACATGACAGTGAGCATAGGGGCAGGCAGACATTATTTCACCAATCAGAAAACGGTCAGGGAAAAAAGTTCAGAATGAACATCATACAAAATACAGGAAGTCCCCAGGATAGGAAAGAGATCCATTCTAAGTCGGTCTCCAAGTCAAATTTGTTGGTGTGGGAGGAGAATCACTACAGAACATAACAGTAATATTAATAACTGCATACAGTACTGTACTGTACCTGAAGCAGACAAACCACTGAAGCAGTGCGATATTTTCATGAGCATCACAAAGAAATGTGTGTGTTTGATATTACAAATAATTGTTTTGAACTAAATTAGTATGATAGGATTTATGGCCATCTGTGTACAAGTACAAAATGTCTTTCATTCGAATATTCTTAACCAGCTTGGTCTGCACATGTGCACATGGCTCCCTGCTGCCACCTGTAGGCCAATCACATGCATATTTATTGAAAAAAAAAAAAAAGCCAGCCAGGTAGTAAGTCAGTGACAGACTGCTCAGTGAATTGCTATGATCTTCAGTTCAACTACATAATTATGTGAATATATATAATTGAATCGCATGACAGGTCTTTAAGAATCTCTTTCCAGTAAAAGACTAATATACTTTTGCAATTTATAAAAAAAAACATGGTGTACAATGCAGATATTAACTAAATTGTTTATTTTGACCAACAATACAGAATGTTAAAGAAACAGCATTAACAGCAGTAACCACACGCATGTGTCTAATACTGGCAAATAATCTCACAGTGTCGCTTTTAAAGATATTCTGTAGCAAATCATGATTCAAAAAAGCAAGAAAAATTAGCCCTGGGTTCCTAAATACAACAACACTTAAATTTGCAAAAGAAAAAAAAAAAACTCGTAACACTTAAAACGTTAAAACTGTCCATTTCCTAAAACATGTTTTTCCCCCAGTTATAACACTCCTAATGTTGTGTTGGTAACTCCAAGAATTACTGTACATCATACTGTTCAAAGCATTAGATGCGCAAGTACCACACAAGTAAATGTACCGCAGAAATCAGGCATTAAAACAGACGACTTGCGGCAGCCATCAGGTGGGTCACATGACACTCAGTCATCAACAATGTCCAGAAGGCAGCTTAGCTTCAGCTCACAAGCGAGTTCCTCCTCCCGGCTTGCAGAGATCAGCTGCTCTAGCTCCTGTAGACGCCACGCCATAGAAACGGTGGCTCCTTTGGCCTGGTCACTGCGGACACTGCACTCCTTCTGCTACAAAAATGGACACAGAAACATGTGAGAATGGTCTCCACTGATGAGCATAAGGTGCTTGGGGTCTTAAAATGTGAAGAACTGTGTAGCACGGGGTCAATACCAGGGCAAGTGCGGGTGGGGCAGCCATCTTTGGGGAGGGCACCATGATCTCTGGTACAGACAGTAGGGAGGAAGGCAAGAAAAGTGGTGAGGAGGAAGAGGGGCCCTGGGACTCGACGTCAAGCCAGGTACGCAGCTGGTCCTCGAACCTGCAGTGAAACAGCAAAGGGCTTGACGTTTATGCCACGAGCCGCGCGAGGCAGCACACGCGTGTAGCATGTCCGTTCTCTGGCAGACCTGCGGCTCTGCGCTTTCTCCTCCTCAATGCGAACCAGGAGGTCCTGGGGGCTGGAGGCAGCGTCCAACACAGGGACAACACCTGATCCAGACTCGGGGTCCTCAACCAGGCTGTGAAACAGCTTCTGTTGGAGGCGTGACTCTGCCAGTCGGGGGTGAGGCCGCACGCTCTGGTCATACCTGCAGCAGCAGAGACTTTGGATAAGAAGCCAGATTGTACACCACGCTTGAGGGGTATTAGCAAGTATGGAATCATTTAAAACACTGCCCTCTTGGGGCACAACGTCCCCCTTGGGAGAGACAGCAAGCTGATGGCTTTCCCTCCTCTTCCATTTAATAGGAAATAATACTCATTAAATTTGCAGGTCACTGTTAAAAGTCTATCTGGAATGCGTTAGATTTACATGGCTGGCTGGCTCTTACTTTGCCTTCGCCCGCTGCTTGTCCCTGTGTGTCTGCTTTACGGCATCCACCCAGCAGGGCGGCGCAATGAAGCCCCGCATCCCATCGCTCAGGAAGTACACCGGAATTTCTCCATCGTCACTGATGACATCTGAAGATGGTGGGAGAGGTTCACACCTGCATGGCATCCTCAATAAGCCCACACCCCTCCCCAAACGTCAGACCCCCCCCCTCACCTTCACTCACGGGGCACCCAGGAGGATTCCAGTCCCGGAGTCGCTGCTCTACGCAGAGCGTGACGATCTCATCCCAGGGCACCTCCCAGAGAGTGGGCTCCTCGTCCTGCCCCCCCCCACCCCGGCCCACGCAGTCCCGACGCAGCCTCTCCAAAAGGTTCTCCAACTGGGACATAAGGAGTGGCTGGCTGTGGCGGGACCATGGGATTTGGGACACGTACTGGAAGATGGAGGCAACCAGCTGGCTCCATGGAGCTGCGGGGGGAAGCAGCAATTTAAGGAAACAGACTAACAAGCAGCCGCTTAGCAAGAGACCCGAATTCCGAATCGGAGGCGCGGACATACTCCCCAGGGCTGGCAGCTGCCAGTCGGGCAGTCGCAGGCTCAGGATCGCCCCCTGGAGCCACTCCAGGTGCTCAGCAGAGTTCCAGAGCAGGTGCGGCAGGCAGTTGCCCCCCCCCGGCACCGAGAATTCTGCCACGGGCCAGGAGAGGTCAGCCAGGCTCGGGGATGACACAAGGCCAGCCAAGAAAGCCAGCACGGCGTTGTAGAGGCTGATGACGGGGGCGGGGCCCTGGGAGGGCAGAGCCGCCAAGTCACGGTCCCGCCGATCACGGTGCAGCCTACGAGCGAACTCGCGGCAAAGCCCGCCCTCCACAAGCTGCACCAGCGTCCGCGAGACGAGCCGGGCTGGCGCCGCAGAGCGGGCAGCGAGCCACCTGACGGCATGGCGGACCTGCGGAGATTTGGGCGTGGTGGTCGACGGGGTGGGTGAGTCTCACTGGGGCCAGCGACAGCATGCATACTCACCTGCTCGGAGCCTCGGAGCTCATTCGTGGTCTCGGGAATATGGACGAACATGTACTCCGAAATCAAACCTTCCTCAACGAGTGTCTGAAGCATCAGGTCTTAGAGGGAAAGGAAACAGATGGTCAGACAGGAGGAACAAACTTACCGTATTACCTCTGCGTGCGTAAACATGGCCTGAAGAGATACGCTAAACGTAAAGTGAGCGAATCACATGCGACGCCTGTTGTCATGGATATTCGGTTAGTGTCACACCTTCCTCAAGCCGTTCTTCGCTGGCCCTGTGCCCGTCCTGCCCGGGGACCACCAGCACCAGAGGGAGGGCCCGCGGCCAGGCATTAGCCTGCTGGATCTGCCGGAGTTGCAGCAGGGCGGACAATAGGAAGATGTCCCCGTCTTCTTCATCAGGCCCGTGAGCGACTGCCAAGGGCAGCAGCATCAGCAGGGCACTCACGCCCATCAGCGCCTTCTGCTTCTCCAATGCCGATTGGCCCTCCTCGCTGAGGGGCCCGCGGGCCACCTGACCCACAGCGAGAAACATGGACTCACGTCTTGCACCCTTCGCAAACAAACATCTGTGCTACCACAGGACCTGCTAATATCACACAGACTATGCTAGGCTATGTTAAGCTATGCTATACTAATGTTAAATGAGACGACATGCAGCATAGGGGCATGAAGCCTGTCGCTGACCATCGGCAAATTCCCCCCATCCACCACACCTTCACACACACGTGCACCGTGTGCATGTGCTCCCCCACAGCCCGCAGGCCGCTGCTGATGCTCAGGGTCTGCATGTGTCCGTTGGGGGCCATCTCTCGGTGTTCTTGCTTCTCCGAGCTACCGAATTTGGACTCCAGCCATTCTGTTAAAATCCTGCAGCAGAGATGGGGGGGGGGGGCAAATGTGAAAGGCTCCAGGACCTCTGAACCCAGCTGCCCCCTCAGCTCCCCCACTTACTGGTTAGCAACACTGGCATCTCTCTCATGATCACTCGGCAATAAGAGGGCTGTCTTCCAGAAGATCGTGTCAGGTGGGCTTGAGACGCTTGCTGCCACCAGACTGAGCAGGTCCAGTGGCGCCCACACGGATTCGCTGAAGTGCATGGAGATGGGAATGAGCACATGGAGAGTGATGGAGGGCTGACAGCTACCGCAGTGATGGATGTGACGGAAACTGGCACCGTACCTCAGGAGCTGCTGGTAGAACAAGTGGACCTTCATCTGATGTTCAGTTTCCCGTCGCATCTTCGCCAACCTGCAGCAGGCAGCAGAGTGTCAGCATCGGCGCACTTAAAACTACAGCAAATCAACGGCCAGCAAAATAAACAGACAGGACAGAAGTCACTCTG
Organism: Mormyrus proboscirostris; assembly: GCA_026779585.1. Lineage (NCBI taxonomy): Eukaryota > Metazoa > Chordata > Actinopteri > Osteoglossiformes > Mormyridae > Mormyrus > Mormyrus proboscirostris. The sequence continues at coordinate 52,726,154 of JAODKF010000001.1, forward strand.
GGACGGACTGTCTCAGTAATTAAGCACCGAGCCAGTAGTCGAGACACCTAATCAGACGGATAGGATACCGGCCACATGTGACCGGTCCATGTTCAATATTTATTTCATTTTCGGCAGTCTAAAAAGATTTTACTGAGTGGTACAATCAAACCGTACAACAGCTTTCACCTTTTAAATGTGTTTTTTGTGGCATTCAAGCTGAACACTAACGCTGCCTCAGTTTTACACTCGGTGTGTGTGAGTGCAGTGACTTCCCCTGCTATGACGTCATGTGTGCGTCCTTCGTAAAGAAATGATCACATAAGGTGATGATAGCAAATGCAACTTGCATGCAACCAATCTGGAAGAATCTTATGCTTGAAACAACGCAGCACAGCGATTTGCGATCTTTGTAAAAACAAAGTAACATTTAGTGGAAATTGTTTAAGACGATGCGAGTAATATGAGAAAAGCACTAGATTTGGGAGCTAAGCTTGGGCTGTTTTGCGCACTTGCTATAGCTTGATACATGAGGGGCTCCTATCACAGCAAAAAGTTAGTGGCAGTGAAAGAAAAACTGTGGGGCACTTTAAGCATATGCCACTGCAAACTGCAAAATGTCTCAAAAATGCTCAATACAAGATGCATAAATGAGGTGGAACAGTATGTTTCTAGCAGTCTAATTTTTGCCACTCTTTTCCATTTGTATTTACTAGTTTAAAAAAAAAAGAGAGCGTTGGTATTGGATCCTACTCATATCAGCCAATACCTTATGTTCAGGTATCGGGATCAGTGCTCCTCCATTATGAATGTTATCATTATTATTATGCTGTCAGACAGACGAACCTGGTGCAGGACACAGAGAGGTCCCCAGCGCGCCCCAGGTTGACCACGCCCCGGGCCAGCCTGTCCAGGCAGGGTGTGGGGGGGGCACTGGGAGCCAAGGCCTGCAGCCTGAAGCGGGGGTCCACACAGCCGGGGGCAGCGGGAAAATCACGCATCTGTCGCTTCAGCTGCCTGCGTACGGCCACCACATCACGCCACCTGCAACATATGCACAGTGAAGCCCGGTTGTTGGTCGAGTTTGTGGGCAAAATGTCTGGTCCCCTTAGAACTGCCCTTTACCTTTTGATGAACCTGCGGATGCTCAGAAGCTCGGCCTCCAGGACGTCTCGGGCCAGCAGGCTGAGTTCGCCACGCAGCGTCTCCTCCAGCAGTACCTCACACACGTCTTGCGAGCTGCGAGCCACACACTCTGCCTGCTCTTCCTGGGCACGCCTGGCATGACGGGGCATGTGTTCAGCCTGTAAGCTGTTATCTGAACACTCCCTATGACCTCAGATCCCCCTGGAGAGATCACCAGTACCTGATCTCTGTGGAGGCGGTCTCCACTATGCAGTCGCGCAGCACCTCCTGCGTGATCTCGGCACACAGCGTCTTGCTGAGTCGGGCCAGGAGCTCCTCGTGTTCCTGCCTTCTCCTGACAGAGACAGGCCTATCAGACGGCACATCCTAAAAATGCACCCCCCCCCCCAGCCCGGACAGGTGAGGCCTACCTGGCTTCCTCCATCCTGCGCTTCTCCTCAGCGATATGCTCCCTCTCTGCCTGGATCTCGGCAGCAGAGACCTCCCGCAGCATCTGCTCCACCACCTCACTCAGCACCGCCTCCACCTGGCCGTTACACACGCTGCAAAAACCCATCCACTCATCAGCAAACTGGTGTTGGTTGAGTGTGAGAACCCTCTAGAGGCCACGGCTGCGTCTCCGGCTCACCCTCCTACCTGAGCGCAGCTGAGATGTACTCGGCTGCGGCGGCAGCCACATCGGCCGCCTCGGCCTGCACCATCTCCTCCAATATGGCCTCTACCTCCGCAGCGAGGTCCTGGAAGGGGGGGGGGGGATGGTTTTGGCCTTACTATGGCAACGTCAACACACCACTCCTGGGTTGACACGCGGCAATGAGCAATCTATGACCTGCTCGGTGTAAACGGGCTCCGGTGGGGGAGGCGTAGGTGGGGCAGCCGGCGGTGCCTCCGACGGAGGTGCCCCAAGCGCCCCGCTCTCCTCCCTGCCAGGGGGGCCTGCCGACTCTGCTGGGTCGCTCAGCATCTTGGGTCGGCGCTGGAGGGCCCTTGCATCCAGCTCCATGGGGGGCCTCTGAGGGGAGGCTGCTACGGTGTGGGCAGCATAGGCAGGAAAAATGACAAGATTACAACCAGAGGCCAGGAAGCGGACGGAGTGCACCAGTAAGTGGAAGGTGGAGTGCAGACGCACCAGCCGGTCCCACAGCAGCCCTGGGCTCCACCGGCTGCCCATCCCCACGGTATTTGTTGCGGCTGTCAAAGCTGTAGACGGGCGTATGCTGGGGTGGGTTGGGCAGCGGGGCGCCATTGACCACTTGGCCCACCAGCACCTCCCGCTTCCTTGAGATGGCCACAGAGCGCTTTGGACACGGATGGATCTCAGGCTCTTGGTACGATGTCCGGCTAAGCTCCACCATGCTAGGGGGAGGGCAGAGCTCCGATAAAATATACCACCCATCATAGATTAGCACCCCTTCCCCCCCCCCAACACAAAGGGACCATGAAGCACAGCCCAGCCTTACCCCCCATCGACCGTGAGCCCATACTGCAGCGCAAAGTCCGAAGCCTCGCCCGCATTCTGGAACATGAGCATCCGGACCAGGTCCTCGACCGGGAATGTGGTGGAACCACGGGAGCTGTAGGCCACATTGAGGGCCCGCAGAGCCTCACGCCGCACCTGCAGGGGGCACCGGAGCGGTGCGGGTGAGCGAGGTTTTGGGGGAGGTGCGGATGTAGGGAGCGGAGCGGCGGCTCGCCCACCTGCTCGAAGTAGCGGTGCAGGATGCAACCAGCCAGATACGAGGCCACCTTGACCAGCTTGAAGAACCTCACGAAGTTGTTACTGTTGACGGCAGCGAAGGCCTGGACAGCAAATTTGACCTCCACAGAGTTTCGGAGCTCCGCCCGGAATTGCTGCACCTCCCTGTGGGTGGAGAGGGAAAGAAACGTCAGCTGGTGTGGTGCCAAGGTGAAGTGGGACACCGATGGCCGGCCGGCCGGCCACCCACCGGAGGATGTCTCCATCATTGAGCTTCAGCAGCACGCTGTACTGACGAAACTCTGCCTCATGGGGGCAGTAGATGTTCTTGCTGGCGAGGTCCTGGTACATCTCCTTGAGGCTCTGCAGGCACTTGGTCAGGTTTTCGTTGTTGATCTTAGCATCAAAGGACATCATGGGCTCCTGGCACAGGTGGTGTGCGCAGTGGATGTGGAAACGGGCACACTTTTCGATAAGGGACACCGTGAGCGGGTCACACAGGTGCTGCTGCGTGATATCCTGTAGATGGCCCAGAAAGAGGGTCAGGGTGAGGCCCGCAGGGCACAGGAATGATGAGACACGGAGGAATGTCACTCACCTTCCGGATGCCTCGTGTACGGTTCCACACAAAGTCGTACCAGTCACGGTAGTTGTCCTCACCCTGGTCCATGATCTGGGTAACCAGGTAGTCCATGGTCATGTTCAGCACAGTGAGGGGCCGCAGCTCATGGGGGAGTGGCTCCTCCTGGTCGGCAGAGGACCTGCTGTACTCCTTAATGGCAGCAGTGTGGTCCACCTGTGAGGGGGGTTAGGGCGATTTGCTGCCTGTGGTCCGTCAATCCATGGCGGGGAGGGGGGAGCATTAGGAAAGTGGGGCAGGGGTGGTGATACCTTCTCCGTGTTGGGGATGACCTCAAAAGAGCTCAGCTGGTTCCGGGTCTCCCTCATGTAACGCTCCTTCTCCGGACACATGTCAGGACACGTGCCCACAAACACCTTGGATAGGTCCAGGTCGGTCCTCTTGGGCCGAGCTGTGCCAGAGGAGACCGTGTCAGCTGATGATTCACTTTTTGGGGGGGCGGCACAGTAACACGACCCTAGGAGGTCCTACCCAGTCGCAGGATCTTGTCTCGTTGCTCCAGCAGGCGATACTTCTCCTCTGCGGTCTCAGCTACCTGGCCAATCAGGTGAAAGAGTGAAGAGGGGAGGCTGCCGGCTGCATGTTCGGATCCGAGGTCGTCTGGACTGGGCTCCATCTGCGGCTCACTCTCAAACTGCAGGGCCTTTATCGCCAGGGGTTTCTTGGCTGGTGACCTGAGAGGGACAGACCAAAAGCTGAAGAGCTTCTAAAGGCTGGCAAAAACAGGGCTCCTTTAAACACCTGGGGGCACCGCAGCCTGAGAACTCAATTTGACTTGGTGTCACAAATCCACGCCCGACCACCAGGTGACCTGACATTACTCAAGCTGCTTCAAAAAAAAAAAAAACTTTGGCATTTTTGCTTATACGTACAACATATGTTTGGCTAATATATACATATTAAATCAGAGTGATCCAGGTTTTTTTTTCTTCTTTTTTTAAAGAGAGAACTTGCATTAGTTTTCAAAAAGGTGATTTTCTTCCCTCACTGTTAATTTAATAAAGACCCGGCCATCTTATTGCAAAATGTAGTTATTTACTCTTATTGTAAGAGAATGATTTAGGGTGTACTCACACTAGGCAATGTGAACCGTGCCCGAGTGCGTTTGACCACCAAAGTGCGGTTCGTTTGACTAGTGTGAGTGCTCCCAATCGTGCCTGGGCGCGGTTCGTTTAGCCGTCCCTGGCCCGCTTGGA
>JAODKF010000001.1:52740549-52752142 GCA_026779585.1 Mormyrus proboscirostris
GGAAATTATGACTAAAAAACTGCCTAAAATTAGACTAAAATTAAACCTGAGTTCCACTGACTAAATCTTAACTAAAATAAACCAAAAAGAAAAGACTAAAATGTGACTTTAATCCAACTACAGTTTTCAGTACATGACTAAGACTAAAACTAAAGTAAAAACTCTTGCCAAAATTAACACTGGTAAACACCAGTTTACTGACTGCAATCTATACCGATTTGGGCTATAGCTTAAATTTAAAATCGGTTTTCTTTGTATCTTTTGAATTTATGTTGTATGTGGTTTTTGAATAAATGCACTAATACTGCTGAGACAAATTCATAGTAAATGTAGGTGTACTTAGCCAATCAAGCAAATTCTGAATTTGAAATCACTCGACAGATGGGGGAGGGGCATACCTTGAGCCGAGAGGGGTCAGCACAGGTGTAGCCGCAGTGCTCACAGCGGTATGGTTTCTCACCGGTGTGGATGCGGATGTGCCAGGTGATCTTTTGGCGATTGCGGGTAGAGTACTGGCAGTTGGTGCAGCGGTACAGGCGGGTGCCACCATGTGAGCGTACATGCTGCTCAAACACCAACTGGTGACGGCAGGTGAAGTCACATGCAGCACACTTCAACGGCTTGTCCTCCAGGGGGCCGTCCTCATGTTCGTCCAGCAGGTGCTGCGCAAGCAGCTGCCTCCCACGTGCTGCGAAGGGGCACGCTGGGCAGCGCTGGGTCAGGTGGGTTTTGCGGTGCTCCTCCAAGGCCTCGCGGCTCAGGAACTCAGTGCCACAGGGGGCGCACTCCAGCCGCGGGTGCTGCCGCCGCAGGTGGGCCACGAGGGTGGCCTGGCTGTGCCCCATGAAGTCACATTGAGGGCAAGGCTGGCTGCCGGGATCCTGGTGGCGGCGACGGCAGTGCTGCTTAAGTGCTGCACTGGAGCTGAAGCGGGCGGCACAGAGGTCACAGGCATACTTTAGCTCCCCCGTGTGGCAGCTGAGGTTGTGGCGGGCCACATCGCTGGAGCTGTAGCCACCGTAGTCACAGAGCGTGCAGACGTGGGTGGGCTGCCGGTCATGAACACGCTGCTGGTGCAGCTGCAGCTTGGAGGCAGTGCCGAAGGTGTGGCTGCAGAGCGGACAGGACAGGCGACCGACTCCCGTGTGCAATGACTCGTGGGCATCCAGGCGGTAACGGCGTGTGGTGCTGAAGACACAGAAGCGGCAGCGGTGGGGGCGCATGCCCTCGTGCTTTAGGGACACATGCTGCGTCATACAGCGTGCCTGCTTGCAGGTGAACGGGCATAGCTTGCACTGGAGCAAGGCCTTCCGGCACTGCGATGCCGAGGAGAGCCGCTGACCTGGATGGACCAGTATGTGACGCTCCAGGGATTCACGTGATCTGGCCACAAAGGAGCAGCTCTGGCACTGGATATCACCGGGCTTAAGGCAGCCTCGCCGGCGGTGAGTTTTGAGCGCTCGTTCCTGATGGCACGCAAATGGGCAACTGGGGCAGAAGAAGCGGAGGCCCATCCTCTCCATTATCTTCCTGCTGTCCTGCTCCTCAGGGTTCCCCTCTCCTGTCACCCCACCCTTATTCTCCTCAGAGCTCCTAGTTCTGAGGGGACAGGTTCCTGAGGGGACAGGTTCGGAGTTTGTCTCTCCAAGATCCATATCCTGTTTGCCTGTTGCATGTGTGTCGCCCATGTTCGAGTCTCTCTCGTGTTCAGGGACGTCTATGTGGACGTCTGTTATGCTGCTCTCCATGCCTTGTCTCTCTGCTCCCTCTGACACCTCAGTGACTGCTTCTTCAGAAAGTGGCCCCAGTCCTCTGTCCTGTGCCCCAATTACAGGATGATCCACTTTCCTTTGATCCTGGGACTGTTGGTCAGAATCCCCAGACTGTCTGGCTTCTGCAGGGACGGGGAACCTCCTGGCCATCTTTAGGAGCACAGGACATTTCCTCAGCCGGTGGGTGTCCAGACCACGCTGCTGTTTGTAGACCGCTCCACAGTCCTTGCACCTCAGCACTGTCCTCCTGGCTCTGCAGGACACACGGCGGTGCTGTGCCAGGGCGGATTCTGTGTATGTGGCAAAGGCACAGAAGTCACACCGGTGCACCAGGTCTTTGGCCTCCATCACCAGCATCCGCACATGGCCCTCCAGCACCAGAGCCTCTGCCTGCTCCTTGTCCTGCCTCCGCTGGACTGTGAGGTGGGACTCGGAGTAGGAAGAGTCCACTCTGGCACCACCCATGTAGTCAGATGCATTGGCTTCAGGGATTGATGACTTCTCTCTTACACTCTGGCCTTCGCTGTCCCCTACCAGTGCCACCTCTTGGTCATCTTCACTCTGTCTTTGGGAAAGACACATGGGACTCCTCCCTTCAGCTGGAAATGCTTTAGGATCAAGCTGCGTCTCCAAACTTGATATCCCCCCGCTCTCAACATCTCCCGGCATGCAGGTGTCAGGCATGCTTTCAGGTTGAACTATAGAGGTCAAAACCAACAGGCAACATTCTCCATCGCTGCCATCAGTGGCAGCAACCTGACAACTGCTGATGTTAGTGCCAACTCTATTTTCTGAGTCAGTTTCCTCTGTGCCCAATTCAGACTCCTGATCTGTGAGCGTAGTGGCATCTGCGGTCATTTCCTTTTCACCACTCCCACCCATGATCTGCAAGCTGCCATCCAATTGGCTGGGAGCTTCCCCTGCCTCAGAGGGCACCTGCTTGACCCCCGCCATAACCTCGTCCCATTTCTCCGGGAAGCCCCTGGTGGTGCCACCTCGCTCACGTTCCTTCTTAGCATAGTTCTCCAGCCATGCCGTGTCCCCGGGCATGTAGCCATGCACCTTCCTCTTATGCAAGAAGAGGCTGGTGCTGCTGAAAGTGACATAGGGGCAAAGCGCGCAGCAGAACTCTCGGTGCCGTGTGTGCCTGCAGTTCTCGTGGTTGTGAAGTGCCTGCCGGTAGCGCGTGCTGTATGGGCAGTACCTGCACTGGAAGAGTGGTACCTGCTGCTCCCCACCGCCGTGCTTCAGCTGCATGTGCCGCCGCAGCTCATACTTGCGCTTGCAGGAGAAGGCGCATACCTCGCAGATCAGTGACTTGTCCTGGTGCCTGAGCTTGTGACTGCTCAGCTGGTCAGAGCGGTGGCAGCGATATGGACACTGGTCACACTGGTACCTGAGGGGAGATTTGAGTTGCACTGATGTACAGCCAAGCAGGATGGACATGCTGGAGAACTGGTGAAGGCCTTACCTGAGGTCACCAGCATGCTTGCGCATGTGCACATTCAGGTAGTGCTTCCACTTGGTTACATAGCCACACTCGGAGCACATGTGGTTCTTGTCACTGGAGTGGGTCAGCATGTGCTTTGACAAGTAGGTCTCATCCCGGCACCGGAAGTCACACAGCTTACACTTGTGGGGCTTCTCGCCTGCAATACAGACCACAAGGCCATCAAAAGAGCTGGACTGGACTGATCCCGTATGTAGATCAGTCGTTTGCGGGGACTGCCACTCACCGGTGTGCAGCAGCATATGCCTTCCCAGGACGCGCTTGTGCGCTGTGACAAACTCACACTGAGGGCAGTGGTGCGTTTTCTCATTGGCGTGTAGACGTCCCATGTGCTCGCCGAACTCCACGGGGTTAAAGGTAGTGAAGGGGCAGAAGGCACAGCGCAGCTCTACTGACCCAGCGTGGCCCTGCCGCTTGTGCCGCTGGAAGCTGCTCTTGTTGGAACTGGAGAAGCTGCAATGCGGGCAGTGAAAGGCCAGGTGGGTGCGCCGATGGGCCTCCATGTCCTCCCGGCTGCCAAAGAAGGCTCCGCAGGTACGATACCGACACTCCACTGCCTCCATACCGTGCGCCTCCCGCACGTGCCTCTGCAGCGCCCTCCTGTCAGCACCACGGAAGGGGCAGCCCTCCAGGAAACAGGCCAGGGGCTGCCGGCCCGCTGGCAGGGCCCGGTGTGCTTTCATGTGGGCCTTGAGGGCCTGGCTCTGCAGAAAGACCTCTCCGCAGGTGGGGCAAGGGTAGACGTCCGAAGGGGCTGCCCTGCCTCCCCCACCGTGGACGCTGGTCAAATGGCGGTGTAGGGAGTTGCGCTCAACGGCACTATATGTGCACAGGTGGCAGCGGTGGGGCTTCTGGCCAGACTCCCGCAGCATGTGGACGCGCAGCTTGCTCTTGCTGGTGAAGTGGTGCCGACAGGTGGGACACTGCAGGCCGGGGTCGGGGAAGTGTAGGTGCAGGTGCTCCAGGAGGTGCGTGCGCTTTTTGAAGCAGCGACGACACTCGGGACACATGTGGGTGCGGAAGAGATGCTCCGTGCCCTCGGCTACATGACCTCGGGCAAAGAATGGGGGCAGGGGGGCAAGATCAGTTTCAGAATGGCCACTAGGAAATGAAACAACTTACAGAGACTAACATATGTTGTCCAGGGTGGGCAAACCCAGGAAACATTCAGTTTTATGCATTAAGGATTGAGATTTCATTACAACTTGAAAGTCAGTATCTGGTGGTACTGGTCAACTCTGAAACTTCACCACTAACCTTCCCACATTCTCACAGAGCATAGCATACATAGTCTATACATTGCTGAGGTTATATTTGCATCTTTCATAGACAGTTTAAGTGTATTCCCCTCTAAAACTAGCACTGTGCAATTCTACCACTTCTGAGCAACATTGAGCAATGAATACTTTTAAAGCAGCGGCCCTTGCGCTTGTCCATGTGTGCTGCCTGATCCATTGGCTGCACTTCACTGCCCCTTTTAGACCTTTGCTGGGGCTCATCTTCCTTCTCAGGCTGCACTGGTTCCATTCCTCCCTTTTCTCCTAGGTCAAAGAGAGCAGGAGGTTTATGCCGAAACCTGAAAGAGTCCAGTAAGCCCTGATCTCCAGGGACATTCGACCATAATATTCAATGGTGTTATTTAAATGGTAATAACCATATGAACCACTGTGAATGGAAATCTTGATTGCTGAGCACAGGAACCAGGATTCACGCGTTACCTTCCCTGTCCCCTGATGTACTCCGGTGCTCATGACAGTGCGCGTTTAGCTGTCTGGCACTTGTGGTGACAAACGGGCAGTGGGCACAGTGGAATGGGAAGTGTGCCCGTCGGTGCTGCTCCATCTCAGTCTCCGTACGAAAGGCCTGGCGGCAGGAGCGCTGGGGACAGAGCACGGGCTGCAGCGAATGCACCATGCTCAGGTGCTGCTGATACGCGCACCGGTCCATGCTACTGAATGAGCACCCTGGCTCTGGGCAGAGCACTGGCTCCCCAGGCTCGCCATGGTGCATCCGAAAGTGCTGCTTCAGAGCTCCCGCCAAATTGAAGGTGCGCTTGCACAGTGGGCACCTGTAGCCTGGCCACCCTGCCTCCCCAGGACCGCCACCCTGAGCCATCAAAGCTGGGGCTGGACACTGATGGGAGGAAAGAAGTGAGCCCTCCGGAAGACTCCGTCTGCACCTCCCACAGACGTGTGGCTCCTTGGGGTCCACAGTAATGCCATGTTGTCCTATAAAGGATGTCAGATATAACAGCTGGCATGGAAGAGTAGCGATTCACAGACTGTGTTCATATGACATACAATTTCCAAGTGAACAGCTATTTCGCCAATTCTGACGTACACAAACTACATATACATTGCATACAGCTGTGACATAAAGTACATAAATATACACGTGTTCCTGTATATGAATGTATTTGTTTTAATCCTGTTAGATTCGTCCAACCCGTACCGTCGCCGTTCGCTTGACTTTCAGCGCAGATGCTGGGATTCAGAACCGGCTCCGAGGCATCCATGCCGGAACTCCAAAGCTGCTGTCCACGGCCAAAGGAGGCACACTGTTAAATTACGTACCCTCGCGCTTACTGGCTTATTACTAAAACTCACAAAGTCACCCAGAACACCTCAATGCACTGTTTCACCACCCGACACCCAAACAACAAAATCACCGAATGCAATAGTGATGCGAAAGTAATTTTACAAATAACGAGACTAGCTCCATTTAATTGTTGCACATTGGTATAATTCTCTAGCAAAGCTCCGCTTGCACCCCCTGCATGGCGCCTCGCTCAGATTATACGCGATCGCAACCTACCGCTTCCGGCACCGGCGAACATCTGGAAAAAAAGTGCTTGTTTCACACGGACTATCAAATCGGTCAAAACCACTCGTACATGCCGCTGCCCTCTGATGATCCGGCTTCATTGGCATAAGTAAAGCAGAAATTGGCCGCCATTTCTTTTCAGGGAGGGCCCCAGCGAAGTAAATAATCTTTCACGAGGTATATTTACGTGTAGGGTTTCTTTGACAGGTATGTAGCAAAAGACATGAATGAATGTTTAAAAGTGCTTCTCTTTACGTTTTGGCACTTCATCAAAATAAAAAGTACTTTAGAAACCAGTTTATATTTTGTTTATATCTGTCTAGGAACCGTTTAGCTTCTTATCAGTTTTATCCGACGGACCAAATTAGTCGTGGAACCGGTCACGTCACATGATGCGACTAAAGCGTTAAGTTTGAATGCTGCGAAAACGGATCTAAAATCGGGAAAATGTAGTGTGCGATTGATTGTACAAATCGGTTTAACAAGAAATCTGACGTATATTTTGCAGGCTGCCAAAAACTAAAGAAAATAGAAAATGTATCGATTCAATTAGAATCCAGATTCTGAAACGTGGATTTGTGGTTGTCATTTCTGACCAAATAAAAGTTGTAATAAATTAAAAAATTATTGTACATATCTGTCCACGTGCAACCAGAGTATCCGTTAGTGTCGTCGTCACTTTAATTTCGTAAACAAATCTTTGAAGTACGATGAAGTGTCAAGGATTTTGTATACCTTCAGGCTTTGCTTTGTGTATTTCTCCGGTGCCGAAAACATGTACATATAATTTAGTTTCAAAGCTTCAATTGTTATTTCTATACATCAACGCATTATGCAACGTATAGGAAAGAAATATAAATTTCCTCTGGTCCCGGTGCACAGTACAAATAAATTGAGTTAGACATGAGTTAAGACTGGAATTAAAAGTAATAATAATAAAAATAGAAATTAAAAAAACACTGTAAAAGAAAGTCTGCACTGTACCTAAGCACTTTGCACATTCCATTTCATCCATTATTTCTTTATTTATATTTTCCAAAGGCTCGACTCAGCATTGCACATCTCCTGTAAAAAAATCCTTGTACCATTACCTTTAGATGTTTTTGTATTATGTGTATTGTATATGTAGTGTTTATGAGATGATACCATCCGCACCAAAACAAATTCCTTGTAGTTCCTCTGTACGAATAAAAAGATTCTGATTCTGAACTGCCTCTTCCCACGCCAATGAACGTCAAATGCACGTAGTTCCGCGTATGCGGCGCTTTGCTTGTGCTAATGTCGTTTGTGGTTTAGCACTAGAAGCGCCGCTTCCCACGCCAATGAACGTCAAACGCCTTTAACCGCGAAGCGTAATTCGATGTATGCAGCGCTTTGCCTGCTCTAATGTGCAGTTAGTGTTAATAGCAGCAGCTAAGCGACCAAAAAGCCGTAATGTTCCTAACAGAGTGGCTGATCTTTCCTGAAATAGTAAAGAACACAGTATTTATTATATAACATGTTGGGAAAATAAACGTAGTTTATTCGTGACTTCGTGTTCGTTATAGTTTTCATTTTTTTTTTAATTGTATAAAGTAATGTTATTTGTTATATAAATCAACTCAGGTGAACCAAAAATATGTTTACAGGGTTTCCAAATCTCAAGCATCTGGTATGACACTCACGCGTTCAGTAAATCTATATTATTCCATTTTAAATGTCACGAGGCACGGAACGGGGAAGCAGGAATCGAGTGAACACGGGGTTTCGCGGATAAGATTGCCCACCCCTGGTACAGAGCGTCACATTTTCCAGGTAGGATAAATGCAGTTTCAAATTAATTGGAATTCAAATTCAAACTAATAAATTCACATCCAGTTTTTATAATGCAACAACTGCAGATTCCAATATACAGTATTCAGTGTATATTCACTTCATGTTCAGTGTTAGTGGCACAAATATCAGCCCATAAGTCTTGTCTTGCATAAACTGTGTATGCATCTGCTGTATGCACGAGAGTCAATGGCACCAGGAGACAAATTCCCTGTATGTGAGAACATACTTGGTCAAATAAACCTGAGCTTATGGTTGTACAGGTAATTTTTTTCTAGCCTGATAAAATTTGCAGAAGGGTCCCAGAATAATGGCAAAGCTTATCGGCAAGATGGTGAAAAATAAATAAAATGAATAAAAACCCTAGACTGATGTTGTAGTGCTAAATCAAAAGTATAATGAAAGACTTTTCAGGCTTGGGGACCCAAAAAAGTCAGTTATTTCGAAACGTTTCATTGTTTGATAACTGTGTGTCGCGTTTGAATATAACATTATGGATTGCTAGGCTGAAAAACCTGTGAGCCCATTGTATCGCAGTCTATGGAGAAACGTTGTCTCATCTCATGATGCACGTGTACACTGCTGCTGATAAAGTACCTTGAACCTTGACCGTTAAAGCAGTTAACAGTTAAATGTATCTTTGATAGAAATCTATAACAATTTTTGAGAAATACATTCCCGAGTTTCTGACCTTGTTCACGATGAATAGGTAGGTGGCGCTGACATTTCAGTCTGACGAGCTGAAGCGACACGAAAAGAGTTGAGCCGAAGGCAACCGACAGAGACCGATCTGAACCGACTGCAAGCGAATTGAGCCAATAGGAGCCCAGCCGAACCCATCGCTCTAGACAAGCCGGCATGTAATTAATAAAATCACCTCAAATATACCGTTTCTCAAGGGCGCAAATGAGGGGAGACACGTCCCCAGAATTATATAGGGACCCTGAAATGTCCCTTTAACTTTCGAGGGGAATATAACACGAAGCTTTGATAAGCAGCAACCCTAATTAGGGTTGGTTTCATAGATGTCTGAATTGGTCAAACTGTCGACAATCACAAACTACTTAGCATGCTGCAGGAAGAAGTCAACACACGCGTTCCCACTTTCTTCATCTCCGTATGTAGGTAGACAGAGTAAAAGTACACGAATTCCTCTTAGCCTACACATGGCATTAAAATGTTCCACCTCCACGTTAATTTACCGATTTAACTAAAGATAATAAAGATTAGAAAAAGAATTTTTCTCTAAAACGTTTTATTCAAAAACCGCTATCCTTGCCACATTTCTGACTTGCGCATTCTGTTTGCTAGTTTGGGGTCCTGAACAATTTGAGAACTGAGTTACCTAATTTGTGCCGGATTCAGTTTTAGTCACACGGAACAAAGCGGTTTGCCATACAGAAAAAGGCAATCCGGAAAAAAACAATCTATCACAGCTTTGTTTTAAATAGGAAGAAATGTAAGTAGACAAAAAAATCTATACAGGTTTAATGTATACCAAGTTGACGATAACGATTTCATCTAAGTTTGATCTAACGTATCTGTCAGAATAAATCTATGAATGTGTCTTTCCGTAATGTGTAACATTACAGTATACTGGAGTTCAGTAAATTTATACTTGCAATACATTATAAAGAAGGCTATCTGTCGTTTATGTTATTGGCTATTTGTGGGTAATTGGCCACTCCATACCAACAAAATAACGTTGTATGTGTGTTGGCCAGTGTCTGTCAAAATATTTAGCATGGCTTTATAAGCTCAAAAGTTGGAACCAAACCAGCAAACAGAATGCGCAAGTCACAAATGCTCACTGTTTGGTCACCCCCCTGAATAAAATGTCTGTTGTGCCCCTGCCATTGGAAAATGGTGAAGAAGCAACCAATGCACAGGCACTGTTTTCTGTTTTATAACACTCTGCAGTTTATAGAAGCCAAGGGTTACTCGGTGAATAAAAGGCATTTCCTGCCATTTTCTGGCCAAGTTAAGCAGGCTGGGCTCACGGTCCCGTAAGTAGTTTTCATTATCGGGAAGTATCAAAGGCATTTGCAACGTTATCATTCATTTACATATTTAAGCCAGTCCATACTTAAAGAAGCATGAATATAATCATCGCAGTAATATCTACATGTTGAGTTAATTTAATTTAACAAATCACATTAAATATAAACACTTTAAGTAAAATATTAGTTTTGAGTTTTAAAAGTTGTTTTCTGCTGACAGTCTTAAATCTCTACTAGAAAGTGCGATAAACGTTATTCAGGATTATCACTCTTGTAACTGATCTGGGATGACTGCAGTGTTTATTCACCTTAAATTGAAATCTACTCTTTCCCAATGCAGGTTGTGTAACATGTCTGCTTCTGCCAGGGTGATAGTCATTGGGGCAGGGTTAGCGGGTTTGGCTGCTGCGGCCACGTTGTGTAAGGCCGGCTTTCAGAACGTGCTCATCCTTGAGGCCACGGAAAAGGCGGGGGGTCGCATTGACACCACCCGACCCTTCGGCTCTGACATAATCGAGCTGGGGGCAAACTGGATCCATGGGCGGACAGGCAACCCACTGTACATCCTGGCAAGGGAGCATGGCCTTCTTCATGAGGTGGCTGGCACCAGCACCATGTGCCTGCCCAACTCTGTCACCCCTGATGATTACTTCTTCAGGGAGGATGGGCAGAGGCTGCAACCTAGAGACGTGGAGCAGGTATGTGCCCTCTTTGGTAGGCTGACTGCCAGGGCCTTCAATGGTGAGCTGGAGGACAGATATTTGTCTGGGAGCCTGGGTCATTACCTGGATGAGGCGTTTGCTGAGGTATTCCCAGACCTGACCCAGGACACCAGGGAGGTCTTCGAGTGGTGCAAGAGGAGTGAGTGTACGGACGAGGCCAGTTCCTCCCTCTATGAGGTGTCTGCCTCTCAGATAAGCCATTACGTTGCCCTGGAGGGGGGTTTCTTCAACACTCTTGGAAACAGCGGCTACCAGGCTCTGTTGGACGTTCTGCTGAAGTGCTTCCCCCAGGGGGCGTTGGTTTGCAACAAGCCAGTGCGGCATATCCGGTGGACCGGGGACAGCGCTGACCAGCATGGCAAGGAATCCCAACCTGTAAAGTTGGTTTGTGAGGACGGCCAGGAATACGAAGCGGACCACGTGATCATGACTGCGTCGTTAGGCTTCCTCCAGGACAGGGCAGCGGACATGTTTGAGCCTTCTCTGCCCGACTCAAAGGCCGGCGCCATACAGAAGCTTGGCTTTGGCACGGTGGACAAGATCTTCCTGAAGTTTGATGAGCGCTTCTGGCCAGATGACTGTGCTGGGATACAGTTGGTGTGGAAGCATGGCCCTGAGGAACCCAGGGGTCAGGAGGGGCTGATGCAGGAGGGCGATCCATTCAAGACTTGGTACAAGAAGATCTGTGGCTTTGATGTGGTGGCCCGCCACCCTACAGTGTTGTGTGGCTGGATCACGGGCCGGGAGGCTGAGCACATGGAGACTCTGGGTGACGAGGAGGTTGGGGACGTCTGTGTGAGGTACATGTGAGACCTGGGGTCTCATACATCAGGGGTGGTGGACTGGCAGGCAGAAGGCTCTTAGCCATAGCTGGGGGCTGCTCAAAGTCACCATAAATGACTAGCAACACTGCACGCCAAGCAAAGCCAGCACTAATATGACACTGCTGGAATA
>JAODKF010000001.1:52756885-52767703 GCA_026779585.1 Mormyrus proboscirostris
CTGTGCCGTTGGTATCACGCAGGGGGTTACAGAAAGTGACTGGCAATTGGCTGTACCATTTGGTGGGGGGAGACCGCAGAGCTACTGACCTGCCAGATGTAGAGGATGTAGTGGAGCTTCTTGCTGACCTCGTACTTATACAGTATCAGGTAGCAGTCACCCCCATAGAAGTGGCCCAGCCACTTTCTGTCAACGGGAACCATCTCATTGTCCTCTATCCGCCATACCTAATGGTGGCCCCAGGACACATTAAAATATGGCCTTTATTTCAGTATGTATGTTTTTAAAGGAGGCTCCATGAAGAGTAGCACTGACCTCCGCCTCACCGCTGCCGTCATCCACCATCTTCTGCTGTGCAGCCACTTCAGGCTTGGCATGCAGAGACGTGGCGTCAAACTTGATCTGCTCCACCTTGGCTGCAGCATTGGGTTCATTGATGGAAACATGAAGGCAGATGTCAGCCAGCAGCTTTTAAAGTGACTTTCACCATCCTAGAGATTCAGTTTATTAAATATTTAATATTCAGTATATATTAAAGCAGGTCAATTCTGAACACTCTTTGAGTTGCCCAGTGGATCTCTCAATGGTTATGAATGCTTCATCCTCTGCTTAAAGAACTGAAGCTGAGCGTCTCCTCCAGCTGACTTCCCAGGTGCCTCATCCGCATTCACCTATTCTGCCCCGTGTGTGTGTCGTTCCCAGCCCCACTGTTTGGCCCTTGACGGTCCACTTCTGGAACAGCTGCTTAAACACCGACGACTCAGCACCATCGTTCACCGTCTCCACATTGACCGAGGGGGGGTAGCCCTTTGCTTTCTTGTATGCCTAAATTGAAAACATGCTTATTTTATATTTCTCAGTTGCTGTTATCCAAAACAACGTACAGTTGAAAAAGCAAGGTTCAACTGTGAGTTACTCTACCGACCCTGGGATTTGAATTGGTGACCTATTGATCACAGACGCAGTGTCTTAACCCAATGAGCCACATACTACTACCCCCTCCCCCATATCTCCTTCTTACAGTTCATATATATCTATAACAATAGTACATCATTTATTTAATGCTAAAATGAGGAAGAAACCTTAAGTAGTACTTAACAATGAGCTTTAAGTAACTGCAGGAATAAGTACGGCTAAATAGGAAGCCGTTACATCGTACAAATGGGATTGAAGAGAAAAATCTGCTTGCTGGATACTAATGTCGTCCTGTATTCGAGCATGTTACATGTTACTTGTGCTGTATTGTACCGTTCACCGTTCCCCTGTCATATTCACCTCTGCTTTATTCAAAGCTTCAGCCCTCTCTGTCTTGGAAGCCTTCTTTCCTTTCCAGATGAAGATTTTGATTCCTCCCTGATCTAACAGGTAGCAGTCCTGTTTTGGGGAACAGAAAGTCATTGACAAGTGATGCCGGAAATGCAGGAGGACATTGAGGGTCACACTTCATGAAGTGTTTATACTGCGCAGTCCAACTTTGCATCACCCTCAAATAATGTAAAGTGGAAACACTACAAATATGGGCCATCCTGATGGTAGTGTATATCATGGGTCTTCTGCCACTGGATTTCTTTGGCACTATTGTCAGTTTCCAGTGTTACTATAGTTTTTTTTTCTCAGTTTTTATATTTAGGTGTTTCATTTGAAATCCATTTTAACTCTTAGTTAGTTTTCAGTATGGTTTTACTATTTGGTATGTCTTTAGATATTATTATATTTAGTTTTTGTATATTGAAATTTTAGTAATTTTATTTCTAAGGATAGACTGAAGGTTGTAGAGCTATTATGTGTGTCTGGTTTATAGAGAATTCTACATGAATACACAATGCAAATGATGTATTAATCCCTTAAAAATGGCCAAGGCCATGTTCATGTATTATTAATAGTCATTAAAGGTAAGCATATCACTTTAGATATTTTTATGGTAACAGAACATATTTGATGGCTTGGGCTTTGCCAGATCCCTGAATCTGCCTGCTGCTTCAGATACGAGACCTCTGGTTTTGAAGTCTTCTCTCTTTATATTAAAATTGGCTAATTTGTTGTCTTCCATTATGCAGCCTTTGACATGAATTTTATGCATTTTAACAGATCCTAATTGTTTTATTATGCATGTATTCAATGTGATACACTTTTTGAATGTTTGAAGTACATGGTATATGCTACCTGGGTGTATCACTGAAATTGTGCTCCTTTTTTGGTGCGATCAGTTCCACTCTCATGGTTGAGCAACCCACCTCATGGTTGAGCAAGTCCTGGGTCAGAGGTTTGGTGGCCACCTCCTGGACCACCAAGTTCCCCTCAGCATCTGTGATTCTAGTGAAGAGGGTAGGAGTTAAATGTCACATGGTTAAATGTCATTCCATGTCACAGCAAAGTGGTTACATCCTGGACAGAACTCACTGGAAGAGCTTCACACTGGACTTCAGCTTCTGTTCCACCACCTCATCGGGGATGGCGTCTTTGAGCTCCCGCCTCTCCCCAAGGACCTGCTTCATGAGCTTCATGGTGTCCTCTGAGACCTTCTCATCCTCACCCTCAACTACAGTCACCTTTGCCCGGCCACCCCTCTCACGGTCCCGAATGTCCTTGGCCAGGTTCATGCCCTGTGAGGAGCGTTTCTGTTTAGCAGGAGCTGAGCGGTGGGACTCAATGCTGCCTCCACTGGAAGCAGGCCTACCTTAAGTCTTTCCATGCGGTTGCTCAAGGGTCCATTCCACTGGATGATCAGGTTGCCCAGGTCCAGCAGGAAGACATCGCCCTTGTTAAAACTGGCCCAGCTCATCTCCACCTGACCCCGAAAGATATCAACCTGAAAACATACCGTCTTCCATGCAGAACACAAGCAAGCATAGAATAAAACACGTGTGAACCCAGGGGCTACGAAAGCCTGCATCGCAAAGATTTCATGTGCTCAGGTCTTTGACTGTGACTTTGAGCAGCAAGGGGCATGCAGGTTAAATAGCAGTGCCTGTGATTACAAGATGTGGCTGTTCAATTCTACTTGGGTGCTTGACCAAAGCAGCCTGAGTGAAACAGACTTTTACTGGGATTATCATTAACACCTTGGCCCGCAGGGCAAATCAAAGGTGGTGGTGGGGGGGTGGGATTGGTTTGAAACCTGGAACTGGGTCAGTCCACCATGTACTGAAATGCCTGTTCTCTTGTGGAAACTCCTCACCTCTCCAGCCACAACGTGCTTCTTCCCCTTGACATGCAGCAGCCGACGGATGTTGTAAATATTGGTCTCCACCTGCTTCAGGCCTGATGCCACGCCACCCTTCTTGTACCTGTGTCAGAGGACCTTGTCAAGATAGTTGACACACCAGCACCCCAGGATGTGCATGGGAAGGCAGTGGCGGCTCCAGTGACCTTTAAGCATTAGTCAAGCAAATGTGCAAACTGCCTCTAACTTCCCTGTTGAGGATGTCGCTTCTTATTACATCGAATGTCACGGTAGCAGAATGGCGACTTCCTGAAAAAAGTGCAATGTTATGTTCCCTCAGAAGGAGCTAATGTTTTGAGTCTGCCTCGGCGTATTGGGCTGAACTCTGGAAACGGGCCGGTTAACCGGGGCCACCGTAGCTCCTGTCCAACTCAGTGGGGGGAATGGGGTGCTCACATGATTCCCTGCTTGAAATAGCCCCGGAAGGTGTCGCTCTCACAGCCCTGGGCCTCACGGTGCTGCACGGCCACCCCCCCCAGGTGCTCGTCCATCAGCGAGGTGTAGATGGCTGCCGCCCCCTGCTCATCCTGTGATGTCTCCTTGCCCAGCCAGAAGTGGATGTCATAGGTGAAGCTGCTGCTGGACTTCTGGGTCTGCATCAGCCCGAAGGGGAGAGAGGGAGTGAGTGTGTGTTTATTTTACAGGCAAACCGATGAAGGACAAAATGTATGAAACTCTGTGTTACTATCTGTGGTTATAATATGTCAACATAATAGAAAATGACTAAAAATGTTTTAATTACATTAAAAGATTTGATTTGAGGAGGTATATTATTAGATAAGTAATTTAGTCTTAAAACTGATCCTTTGTTCTTTATAGTGTGAATGGATTGTGTTGCATTTACTAAATGTTTAAATGATGTGACTGTTAGCCTGGTGATGGGCCGTTTGCTGCCCATTTGAAATGTGCTTCTGGAAAAGCATGAGAAGGTGGGAGTCAGTCCAGTTATGTCCAGCTGCGCACTGTGATCAGCATCTCATAGGCCGTACGTTTAGGATGATGTAGCTGTCCCCCTCAAAGAACTGCCCGTAAGTCTTTGGTGGTGTTGGAACCATCTCCATGTTCTGTGCAGACAAACACATTTCAAAACTGTGGTTTCCAAAACCCAACAGCTACAAAGATTAGAAACACATTTCTATTTCTGTGTTCTTCATGACGCAACATCAGATGGCGTAACTTCTGTCTTTAGATGGGGGTCCGATTAACTCACCTCTATCCTCCATATCTGAAGGCCTGTGGTTGTTTTATTTAGTACTTTTGTAACTGGTGTTTTGACTTGTGACATGGTCGCCGCTTCAGAGAAATGCCTTTGGGGGTGGGGGGAAGCGAAAGAAAGTGAGAAAGAAAAAATCCGGCTGTTACACAGACTCCCTGTGGCATGGAACCATGATGGGTCCTTTTTTACTGTTACTTTTCATGGCCTCTCAGCACGTTTGTGTGAGTCTGGCTGCGGATTATAAAAACGTGTATGATGACATTAACAGATTTTGCACCTTCTCTAATCATCACGGAGGTAAGAGGAAGATGGTCGATTTTCAGCCTCATCATTAGCAGGAGCATTGTGAACAGATCCACTCTCTGGGGGCTCTGAAGTGCCCCAGCTGCCTCAGTATCTCCTCAGGACCAAACAATCACCCGCTTTTTAAAAAGAATGACTCCAAACAGTGTCCTTTGTCAGCGAGAGCATACAAGCCCCCAGGCTCCCCCTGCCTCACACAAGAGAGGCACTCCTCTGTAGGCACCACCCTCTGCAAAACAGGGCTTTGTTCCATGGAACTCGCGGGCAGCAGGTTATTGTCTAATTATCTGGTTATCTTTCATCATAAACTGTATGTAAGCTGTAAACAAATAGGGAGTTATACATGGAAGATTTAGACATGAAAAGTGTGGAGTAGTAATGTTCTATATTATTAAGGTACATACAGGCATTACAGTCAAATCTGATAATTTTCTAAATAGTCACTAAATCATTGACTTTACTTGAGTTACTCACTTCGTTATTTAGAGTTTCCGTGAATCACCCGACAGTAAAAGTCATCTGACATGTCTCCTTCAGTGTTGACCAAATATTTGAACATGCGGGGGACTGTATATTACACTCCTGGCGGATGGTGCAGGGCAGCTGGCCTCTGCCTGTGTTCCTCCCTCCTTTCTGATCAAGAACCCAACCCCCCATGGGGCCACTGCGAACACTGCGAGCACTGAGAACACTGCGAGCACTGCCACAGCCATACCACAAGGCACTTCGCTGAAGCTCTTTTATTGCTCTGCTTATCGCTATCAGCTTACACAACTGCCCAGAGGTCTAATGATAGTGGATTATGGCTTTGGGAGACTGAGTGTGCCCATTGCGGGTGAATTAGCAATGGGATGATTAGCAAAGGTTGAGTTTTGTGGCTGTCACTGTGGCAACATGGAAATAAATCTGATTTATGGAAAGCGCGATAAGGCCAGAGTACAAAGGTAGCAGTGCACTGATCGTTTTGGATGTGAGGTTAGCGATTAGCATAGCACACACACTGATCCTGCCTAATGTCACTCTGCTCTGCTGGGATAGTGGTTTTTGAGGAAACCGTTTCAGCAGCACCCACCCCCCCCAGCCCATTCCTCCTTCAGCTCTGAACACATAGCAGTCGCTTAGGTGCCTTTCTGGTAGAAAGGTCATCCTAGCTGCTGTAGCTCCAGAATGGCCTGACTCTAACTGCCCTGGCAGCCCTGAGCCTCTGCTTCCAGGCAGCTGTATGGAGCTCCGCTCAGGCGCTCTCCCGCATGAAAGAGAGTAGGTATGGTATGACAGCAGATCAAAGCCAAGAAGCTTCCCATGTATAAACCTGTCCATGCTGTCTGTTGCTGTCCTGTAATCTTCCGTGCACTTCTTCACGTTTACTTTACGTCTCTGTACTCATCCCATTATGTTGCTTTTGCCATCCATGTAAATGAAATTTAATCGAATATTAAATTCTTCCTTCAAGCACGGTTTAATGTAAAACTGCTCATTACCTGCGAACGTGGGCCGGACCCGGAACTGAAGCGGGCCAGGCAGGACTCACCTGCTGCATGAGGGGGAGCGCTGCGATGGAGGCAAGTGGCTGGCGGCTGGAGGGTCACGCAGACTGAACATCACGGCGAGGCTCGCTGACTGATCACCTGCCACACCTGTCACTTCCATGCCCATATATGGCAGGTGTGGGTGTCCTGCATGCTGGTGTGTCACTGCCACCCGCATGACAGTCAGGGATTGTTGCTGTGAGGATCTCACATGCAGGAAGGATTCTAGGTGTCCACCAAGGCTTAAGCTTTTTCAAAATGCGTGGTAAGGTACTGGAAACCTCCTCGTCTGTCTCAGCAAGGAGCCCTTCATGTTATATGTCAGCCGCTTGTCCTTGTGCCCCTGGACTGATTTCCTGCCAGTTATAAGTTACCAGAGGGCTGTGAGGAATAGAGAGGGGCATATATGTTTACCCCCCCTGCTTCCTGTTTTGCTTCACTCTTGCTTTGATAGGACATCAGCCCACAGACCTTGTGCTGCCAAGTTTGTATTTGCAATTTTTCTTTGTTCAGATTGATTTTTCCAGAAGCCTTTCACTTCCAGAAGAAAGTGTTCTTTTTTCTTATAACAATTTGGTAAAGAAGGGCACCACTCACAGCACAGGCATTCTTAGTGATGCTCAGCCTTTTCCACAGAGTGACCCAACACCTTCTCTTGTTCACCTAACACGGAATTAGCCTAATTAACACTAAGCTGGTTTAGCGACCCCACCTCCTCAATCTGAACGAGGACCGCTTTCTGACTGAGTGTCCTCAATACCCCAGCCTTCTCCCCATGGTCATAGATTGCAGGTGCCCACCCGCAGCCCTACAGTCACAGTCAGCAGGTGCCACCACCACCCCCCCCAGCCCTAGCATTATGGTCAGCAGGTGCCCCCCAACGCAAGTACCCCTTCAGGAAGGTTCCCCAAATTAGATAAAACTGGGAACGTCCCCCATAAGTGTGAATTAAGGTCAATCGGATGGCCAACATACAATTTCTTTGAAAAAGGCCTGGAAATAACCTGTAAACATGAAGCTCACCTACCTCTGTAAGGGATGCTGCTGTCCTTGGTCTTCCTCTCTCCTCTCTCTGCCTCCCGCTCTATCGCTATCTCTCTCTCTCACCCCCTACTCTCCCTCTCTCAGTGTATTATTCAAACTCACCTTTCTCTGTTCCTAAGTGAGTCCTCACAGATCAGCACCCTCCTCCCCCGCTTACATAACCGGGGCCATTTCCTATCTTGCTTCCTGGCTTCCCCTATTTAGCTACATTCCTTATGCACAGAGGAACCCGTCTCTCCAGGCGCTGTAGAGACCTTCCCGGTGAGCTCCCAGTTGTTTGGCTGGTTTAAGGACGGTGGAGTGTGGCAGCCTTATGAGGGCAAGGTTTCGACTCCCTGTTTCAGACAAATACCAGGCAAATGCATCCAGGCATCAGACCTCTGTCAGAGATTTCTTCTGCAGAGATGTGCATGCAGCCATGCACCTAGGCCTGCCTCTCAGGCCGTCCCTGGAGGAAATCCTGCTGCTTTCTGGAATGCACATTTGGCAGAAGTTGCGTGTAAACTGTGAACGCTGATAACGCTACCAGGCTGCTGGCAGACGGGCAGGCTAACTGCCTAATAAGGAGGATGCAGACAAACACAACAGTCAGCTGGCTCAATCCATTTAATGTTTTTGCAGATAGAGGATCTCCAGTGTCCTAAGGTTATAATTTACATATTCTGACCCCACATCGACAAAGTGGCACTAAGGAGAACAGAACCATTAGCAATACAGCATTTCCAAAGCTGGGAGGTACTAGCATGAGCATTTATCTCAGCAAACAGACTTGTAGGAAGAATAAAAATAACAAAGATTGCAGTCTGGTGTACAGTTAGTCAGTCCATCACTCCTGCCTACTCTGAGCTGACCTTGTGCTGTCTGGGACAGCACTGCACTAAAGCTCTAAAGCCATACCCTAAGGTCTGACACTGAGCACATCAGTCTCCCCCGAAGTTTGGGTTCTGCACGGTGGTTGTTGCGGTCTTGAACAGCGGGTTGTCTGCCTGCCAAAGGACAAGCCAAAGAGACAGCAATGAAAACAAACGGTCTTGTTTTGTGGGACAGATTATCACTCATGCATAATTTAATCTCAATCTCTTTTCTTAAGATGCTTAAAATTCTGTGTCTGAATGACATTTAAAGGGTGCGAGAGGAAATGAGAAGGACGTGGGATCATTTTCAGTAGCAGATGGGGCACATGGTGTCTCCTGAGGGTTTGTTTATCCCTCTCATCTCTATTTTGCTTTTATTTGTATTCTTTTTATTTTATTCATGTCAGGAAGAGCTGATGTGCAGGTTGCTACTGGCCACCATTTTGAAACAAAGCAATAAAAACCTGAATCCAAATGATTCAACCCACCCCACAGCTCTGTGCCTCACTGCTGTCACCCCAGAAGGACACTCACTTTGCTCCATTTGGACTTCTTCTGCTCGTTTTCAAATCTCCTGAACTCCTTGAGGTCTCTCATGTGTATGAAAGCTTTGAGGGCCAGCAGCAGAAGGAAGCCGATCAGGGCTACCCCACAGAAGGTCCCTCCGATGATTAGCCGGAGATCATGGGGCTCTGGGCACTCTGAAATACAGATGGAGTCAGCTGGTCCCTGGAGCATGCAAAGGTGAAATCTCTCTGCAAGCCCTAGAATTTGAACCAGCTACCTTCCGCTCACAGGAACACTGTCTTAAACCACTGAGCCACACACACACTGCCCCCTCAAATGTGGCTGGAGGTGAATGTCCCCATTATAACCTAATCTGCAGTGAGCTATGTAGCAATGTCGCCCAGCATGTGTGAAACGGAAATGTTTCCACAGCATCACAGACCTTTTTTCTTAAAGATGACTTCATACTTCTCAACCCCCTGCAGCTGCTTGGTGCTGTAGATTATGTGGCAACCGTCGGTCCCCCTGCGCTTGCAGAGCCGCTGCTCCTGCAGCTCTGGGACCTCACTATAGCTCACACCCCGGCACACCTCAGAGCAGTTCCCCTGCCGTACATCCGTACGGCACTCAACACAGCTCCTGAAATATTGAGTAAGCAACATTATACACATGGCTGGCCTGCACTGCCCAAGACATGAGGACCCCAAAGGAGTCATGATCTCTTAGGGAAGTTTTTAATCACAACAACTTAATAATCACAACTTTTTTTTTTATTGATCCTTTATTGGGGAAATTCTTTCTCACGCCTCCCTCAACTTGCTCATTGTAGAGCAAGCTGTCCGCGAAAGGCTGCCACCCATTGGGGCGCCCAGGGAGCTGGGGGTTAAGGGTCTTGCTCAAGGACCCACAGACATGCTGAGGCTGGGTTTGAACCTGCGACCTTCAGATTATGGTACACAGGCTTAGCCCACTGAGCCACATGCTGCCCCAATAGAATAGAACAGAGATACTTTATTCATCCCCTTTGGTGTGAGAGCGACCTTGATCACGGTGCAACGCTGGGCTCAGGGGCCCAACGGCGGCATCAATGTGCTTTTCAGTGTAGAACACCTTGCAAAAGCATCCGGACCCTTTCTGTCATGTCATGTTGCTAATTCTACTGTGTTCACAACATCCAACTGAAGCAACGATCTGGTTTGCAGAAGCTCATTCAGAGTGTCTGTGAGTTTCTCAGAAATGAGTCTGACAGGCAATTAGATACGTTGAGAAAGGTTGCTAAACCAATTCGTATGTATGTGATTATATCAAAGTCAGAAAGTCAAAATCTTAAATGTGACTGATTCCACACCAGAATCATGCAAATGCTTGCCCAAGAACCATTAAGGTTAGGATTAGGGTTAACATTAGCATTAGTGTTAGGGTTTTTTTTTTCGAGAACATGCTTACGCCACTCTCTCGCAGAGCACAGGACAGCCGGGGCAGGTCTCACAGAACGGCCGCGTGTAGCCCACGCTACAATTGCAGACGTTGCACACACAGTTGCCGCGCCCATTGCAGACGTCACTGCCTGTTCGGCACCTGTCATCTGACTTCCTGCAGTCGCAGGCATCGCCCTCATAGCCGGGGTTACAGTTGCATGTTCCACATGAGCACCGGCCCTGTCCTGATGGGGGGTGGAATGGCACAGAAAACAGGGAACATTTAGGAACGCTTTGGGGGTTTAGAGTGTAACAAAAGTGTAATGGTGGGTGAGCAGGGGGTACCCTAACCTCCACACAGTTGCCCCCGGAACAGTGGGCAGCTTCTGTCGTCACACTGACAGAACCTGCCGTAGATGCTGCGGCCATCCTCACCGGGAGAGCAGTGGCACACGCCGCACACACACTCGCCCTGGCCCGAGCACATGGAGCCGTTTACGGGCATGCACGCCTGTCGCAGCTCTGCCTCACTCTTATCGCCGATCTTGCACTCGCATTTCTGCCCCACAAAGCCCTTGTTGCAGCTTTAATTAGAATTAGAATTTGGTGATCAGTGGTCATTGTTAACACACCACAAAGTGCGCAAAAACGAAACGTGTCCTCTGCATTTAACCCATATGTGACTTTCGTGACATAGCAGGGGGCAGCTAATTCAGCACCCGGG
>JAODKF010000001.1:52767803-52778881 GCA_026779585.1 Mormyrus proboscirostris
CTCAGTGGTGACTTGCTGGTGGGGGATTCAAACCTGCAATCTTTCAATTACAAGTGTGCCTCCCTAACCATCAAGCCACCACTGCCCCAGTGAAGGACAGACCCCCAGAAATGCAAAGAGCAGCAGACCTTTAATTTCAGACGTGCCAAAAATGCACATATTCAGTTGTTGTCAGCATGTTGTCTTTGACTCAGAGAAAATCATTTGCTAATGTGCACCGGGAGGACGCTGGATCTGAGCTGCTGACTCACCTGCAGGTACCACAGCTGACTTGACCTTGTGAACTGCAGTGTGGGTCATTGCTGTTCTTCCTGTCGTCACACTCACACTCACACCTAGTCGTCAGGTTGACCCTAAGCTTCTCCCTGAAGCCCAGAGGTCCAATCAGGAAGCTCTGCTCATTCAAACACTTGTGGGCTGTGACAGTCACATTGAACTCGACCTGCACACACAGCACAGCCATCAGAGCACAGGGCCTCGTCTGAACTCACAGCCATCTGGGAAGTGGGCCACTGTGGATCCCAGCTCCCACAACTCTGACCTGACAGCAGCGCTTGGTACCAACCTCCTTCCCAATCCCCACGTTGTCACATGTCCCTCTGATGCTGGGCACACCCCCATTAGGGCAGTTTGATGTGTACATGACGGTCACATGATCGGGAAGATCATCGTGAGTCACTATCACATTGGATGAAAGGTTCTGTGAAGATGCAATGCAAAGAGGACAACAGCATATAGATGAGAGAGCAGAGCGCATGGCCGGACGGCCCGAGAGGGGCGCCGAGAGGGGCGCCGGACGGCCCGAGACGCCGGACGGCCCGAGAGGGGCGCCGAGAGGGGCGCCGGACGGCCCGAGACGCCGGACGGCCCGAGAGGGCGCCGGTTGCTTACCCGGTATGCATTCTGGATCAGACTGATCACATTGCTTGAGTCGGAAGTCAACACGCCGACCTCTGATTTGGGAATGATGTCTTTCAGTCTCTGTGTTAAGGCAAAACAATGTAATATCACAAAGTATCCCTCTTTATGTATGAGCTGATTTGTTTCATTTTATCACGGTGAAGGGTCAATCATGGTAAAACGTGGGTTTTTCCTTTATTCGAGCAGCTTGGGCTCACTCTTTTACACTCTGGCTTGTATATATGTAAGTATGTGACTGTCAGAAACCATGTGATTCTCCCACTATCCAAATCCACCCGTTTCCCTTTTATCAGCAACATGTTGACACTTCTCACTGTGCTTTTCCCACTGCTGTAGAGCCCAGCTAACATAGCAGTCACAAGGCATTAGAGGGAGCCAAACTGCATGTATCTCCTGTGCTTTCAGTGACCAGACGGTAGCCTTGCCCTGTACACTGGTTCCACGTCCTTGGTGACGGCAAAGATTGCCTGGATATTGTTTTCCACCAGCTTCTGCATGACTTGACCGACAGAGGGATAATCCTAGGAACAGAACAGGTTGGTTAGGCTCATCTGGAGTCTATCGGCTCGGTCAGGGGGGCTGCAGAAGCAGCCAGGGGCCTGAATTTAAGGGTGAGCTTGACCTTGCAGCCGGGCACTAATGCTGAAGCATCACACAGGACAGCAAGCGCATTCAGATGGTGATGTTTGATAGAGCCCCCGAAGGAACACCCCCTTGTACCCCTCTTCCTCACCATCTCACTGCTTTTTGAGTACAGCATGTTGGCATCCAGGTGGCAGCGCCCATCGTTGGGTTCCAAGATTGCTGCCAGCTTGCCATCTCCCGCCATATGGAATCCAGCATCAGTTGTGAACACCAGCAGCCGGGTGCTGTTACCCCAACCAACCTTGTCCTGTTAATGACAGGAAGTGTTATGGGGGGGGGGGGGGGCGCACACATAAGGGAGAAGGCAACAAACAGGAAGCCAGCATGCTGCCTTTATGGGCTCCCAGCACCGTGGATTGTTTGAGGAGGCCAAACCCCCCCAGCCACCCTGTGTCTCGAGGCCCCTACCCCACAAACTGCGGCCTGCATGATGGCATCCAGACCCCCCTCAGGGACGTCCAGGTTTCCAGAGATGGCCTGTGCTGAGACTCTGTCATTGAACAGCGCCTCGTTGTCAGTCATGCTTAGCACGTGCTTGTAGCCGAACGCCGGCTGGCAGAAGCGCTCATTGTCAGGGCAGGGCTTCTGCACCCTGTTGGGGTTGGTGCTCGTGTATGGGAGCACGACCTTGTCCACAAATGAGCCAAACCCTGCAGCACAAACAGACATATGTGTTATCCCACCATTGGGGTAGGAGACACACTGGCTGAACAGCCTAGTCATGTCATCCTTTGATGTAGAGGAACATGTCTCCATGAGGAGTCTATGAGACAAATATGATGAGTCCTTTCCTCTCCACTCACCTATACGTGAATGTTTGGTGATTTGCCGCAGGGCCTTCAGAAGGTCCTTCCCCAGACTTTTCACGTTCTGCAGGTCGTCGTTCATGGAGTAGGAGAGGTCCATGAGATAGTACAGGTCTACTGGGTAACCCTCTGCCCGTTTGAACTTGAAGGTGAAGGTCCAAGGCTGATCTGGAAAATCAAGACAAATGAGTCTGATTCTGAAAGCCTGTTTGTCTGCTTTTAGCCATTTTTAAATTCAATTCAATTCAATGTATTTTGTATAGCGTGTTCTCACAACATTACGTTACCTCTGCTTTATAGCATCCCCGCCCAAAGCCCCCAGTTCTTACCCTCTAGAATGACATTTTACTTATATGGATCTAGGAATAAACATAGGAAGATATTTGGCTGGATGGAGCTGTGGCTGGATACGCACTTGGTCGGAGGTTCAGATGCACCCCTTGTGGTTGTATTTGCACAGGGTTAGATCCTCCTGTCAGTGGCAAGTTCTTTATGGGCTGGTGGTTCCCCTGTGGGAATATAATGTCAGCATCTCCGCAGCCACGCTCACGCAGCACGCCGATGACATCACAGCGCACTGCCTCCTGCTCACCGGGCTTGATGAAGTTCTGCCAGAAACACAGAGGCATCATGATGGAGGGTCCATGCTAAACCTATCGATGGACAGGAGCTCTTCTGCAAACTGTGTGAAAGTTCTACAGCAGAATTAGAGTGGATTTGATGTTGACATTTTAAGTTACAAAGAAAAGACATAGAACCGTGTCCTCCAATCGAGTCTTCAGAGACCCACAGTAGATCTATGTTTTTGCTCCCTCGAAGTTCTCTAGCAGACAGCTGGGAGGGAGCTGGAAGGGAGCAAAAACGTGGACTATCTGTGGGTCCCTGAAGACCGGATTGGGAAACACTGCCATAGAACCGCAGCTCCTCAGGTGTGATGCCATCAGACATTAAAGTTCTGGCATTAATATACCCTTCCAGCTTGTTTACTTCCTTTTTCCAAGATGGCATGTATAAAAATGCACTCATTTTGTTTTTTGTTACCCAAGATGTTTGGGTTTTTGCCCCTAAGCTTCCGAATTCAGGCCAGCTTAACGGGATCAGGTTCTGGCATCGGTTTGAGGAGCCATGGGTCAGTATGTGCAGGAGATGCGAAGTGACCAGAAGAAGGTGTTCTTTACCAGTTGCTTGCACCAGGCACAGTAGGGGCCAGACTTGATACATTCTGCACATGACCTGACGACAGTCTTCACACAGCTTTCCTGGGACTGGGCTGGGGGTAAGGAGACACACACAACACTGTGATGTGACTGTGTGTGTATGTGTGTGTGGGGGGGGGGGTTCTAAAGCATATTCTATATTCCAAATTCAAGGCAGCTCTGAGTATTGGAATAAGACTCATACTGCACCTAGTGGCAGTGTTTGGTTGACCACAAGCAGTCACTACATTGCTGGGAGTGAAAGGCAGAATGTACATGGCTTCTTTGTGAAACAACAGAAACTCACCCCTGACTGTACTTACCATTTCTAACAGTCAATACCAAAAAGACAACAGTCAACATGACCCCTGTCCCCATTTCCTGTTAAAAGGAAAGAGAATGTCACCATTAATCCCAACATCTTCCCAAAAAACCCAAAGCATGGCAACATCCGACCCTTAGAAAACACCACAGCCGGTAACCAAGATTTCTTCATGGAGCCATCCCATAATACAATGACAGTGAAGTATTATGATACAGTTTAGCTCATCCTTTCCTGAACGGCAGGATTAGTATGGATAAATGATATGAAGTGGAAATTCACACTGGCTGATGCCATGTGGACAGACAACACATGCACTTGAGTGAGCTAAGCATGTTAAAGGCAGTGAGCAGGCCCGTGAAATCGCCGCATCTCAGCTGCAACACAGCACAGTTGTGCTCTGGTGTCACAGCAAATGGGGGCCACTGTTTTAGAAGCATCAGTTGGAAACCTGAGAAGCCGGACGTTCCATTTTTCTACTCACAAACCGAAAGTGAGCACTGCATCATCTGGCTGGCTTTTAGCTGCCTGATGTTCAGCATGCCCATGTTGATATTGCTGTCTCAGGAAACAGTGATGTTCCTCTAGCTGTGAGAATCCCTGCTCAACCTTCAGAGGGTGGACCTCATGATAGATGTCACCTTAAATGGTCATTCAGACATCAGCCTTTTTGCTAATTTGTGGGCCTTCCTCATTTTAAAACTTACATTGTGTCATCTTGCCAAAACTCTTGCAACACTTCCCCTTTTGGAACACTGAAGATGAAACCACACTGGGGTTTTAAGCAAAACTAATTTCCAACAGAAAAGCAGATCTATTTTATTATAAAGAGAATCACAATTTATTCAATAACTTACAGTAACACGCAGGTCTCATAAGTTACCTCGGGGTGTCTCCTGAGGCGACCATAACAAGCAGCTGCTCCCATAAATATGTCATCATGTATCCTTATTCAATGATACACCCAACACTAACATGACCACAAGTCATGTTTGCAACCTCATATAAAATGGGCTGAAGGCTAACAAACCCCGGAGCATACAAGCACACATAGGAATTTAGGACAGAAATCCTGCATGAAAAATGCTGCTTTTAACTGAAGTATTTAAACTCTTAGATCCCCCCTATTCAAATCTGGCCCTCGATTCCAAATTCAGGCCTTGTTTTCAAGTCTCCCAGGTAGTTAGCTTCATAATTTCTGGGTCTAATTGGCCAGAGGCTTCATACCTGGCTCTCAGGTAAAGGAAAGCTGGAAAAACAGCAGCGCTCAGCCCTTGAGGACCGTGATGTGAATAGCCCTGTCTTAGAGCAAGGATGGGCAGTCTTGTCTGCACAGGGCCAGTGTGCATGCTGTTTTTTGGGATGACTTTTAGGTCAGCTGTTCAAATCCAGGTGTGAGGATTCTTCAGACAGTCAGTCTTCCAATTAGTAATCTAATGAAAGTGTTTCAGCATAAACCCACACACACAACGGTCCTTTCTGGGTAAGATTACCCACCCCTATCTTTGAGAGAAACCTTTTTATTGGGGGCATTGAGTCTGGCAAAAGTATGTCGTAGACGTAGACCGTCGTGACGTAGACCGTCTTTCAGTAGGAATTAGTCCCATGGAACCATTGAAACCATCTTGCTTAAAATAAGTCATTTTCACTTCACAAGTCAAAAACTGCAAATGTAGGACAGTCCTAACCTGCAGCATCATGTTAGCATACACTGTTATTGCACAAAAACAAAGCACTTACAATCAAAATCACCAAACCTGAGGAAAGAACTGCTAGTCTCAAGCGGAATTTCTGTGTGTGGTACTTACAGCATTCAGGGCAGCAGTATGTCTTCCGGTAGAATACTCGCAGCACTTGCAAATACTGCAAGCCGCGAAGCGCATTAAGTATCCTCACATGACAGGAAAGAGTAGGCGGGGTAAAAGGCAGGCTATTGTCCCACCGATTTGCCTCCCCTTAACACAGTTTTACCTCTCAAAAGTCTGCAGTGGTTAGCAGGAAGACCAAAACACAAGAGAGGTCATGTAGGGCTCTTCATGAGCATGAGAATGGGAGGATTCCTGAAATACGCTGGGGGGAAGAGGCCCTGATCATTCACTGTCTGTTGCCAGAGCAACTGACTATGAGTATCTCCCATCTAGACGGTTGTCTGTCACTGTATGGTGTCACTGTATAGTGTCACTGTATGGTGTCACTGTATAGTGTCACTGTATGGTGTACATTTCATAAATGAAATGAATTATTATTATTATCATACAGTTCGTCCAAATCCTCTCTGTAGCGCATCTCTGAAAGTTAATCAACAGCTTCTGTGGGAGGTCAGCTCTACTTAGCTTTCTCAGCAAGTAGAGGTGCTTTTGTGATTTGCCTACTACCCCTGAGGTGTTGTCAGCCTAGGAGAGACCCTCTGTGACAGTGACTCCCAAAAACTTGAAGCTGGAGACTTTCTCTACAGCTTCTGCTTTAATTGTTACTGGGCTGTGATTAGTCTCTGTAGTAGTCCTGAAGTCCACAAAATGTCATTGTTGACACACCACAACAAGACATGTCCTCTGCATTTAACCCGTATGTGACATCATGACATAGCAGGGGGCAGCTAATTCAGCCCCTGGGAGTGGTATCTTGCTCAAGGTACTTCAGTGGTGCCTTTCTGGTCAGGGATTCAAACCTGCAACCTTTCAATTACAAGTGGACTTGCCTGACCATTAAGCCACCACTGCCCACAAGAAATCAGCATTTTCTGCAGGTTTAATTGTGGTCCTCCTGGCCGAGGGTTTCGCTGAGCAGCAGGTTGCTTCCAGGTTCAAAATTACTAAGACAGCAGAACACAAGAATGAGGTGAAGCAAGAGACACTGTGAATGACTAAAAACCAGCAAGGTAAAAGGCGGAATTGACTTTCTAATGCCAGAGATGATCATTGACTTATGCAACACTTTCTCATGAATCAAAGGATGACATCAAGTGACCTTCAAAAAGAATGGGAAACATTAAGTGCAGGTGTGAAGTGCACTGCTAGAACAGTTTGTATCAGGCTCCTAGAAGCAGGACTGACGTCCCATAAAGCAAGGAAGAAACCCTTCATTGAAACAGGGAAGAACCAGGCTAAGCAAAAAATATATATCATTCACTGATACACACCCATAAACTGAGAATTGAGTGAAACAAAATTGTGCTCTGGTGTCTTCATTTTTTCTGCAGCTGTAGGTGTTGGGCTTTTCTAGGTGCGAGGGGGCAGCATGCAGAGCTACACAGATGGTGTTTCAGTTGATCTGTTTGCCTGGTCGGCAAACTGGTGTTGGTGTAGATCAGCTGGTACAGAAGCTTTTAAGTGGGTAAGTACTAATCGCTCAAAACACTGTGTGTGTGTGTGTGTGTGTGTGTGTGTTTGGGGGTGGGGGGGCTCAAAGTGATTTGAGTGGACCCCCCAAAAAAACAAACTTGCACCCAAACATACCATCATTCAAATATCAGAAATGATTGCAGGATGGACAAACGTTGACCTTTATCACCTGCCAGCACAGGTGTCCATCTGCCAGTCAGTTCTCACTTAAGTGAACAATAAATGTGAATGATTTCTACTGGTGCACCACTTCACCCTGACCAAAACTTACCCCTTTTTCTAAATAAAAATGCGAACTGAATTGCTGGCGACGCTTACATAAAAGCGAATCAGACATGCTCCATCTGCTGTACATAGCGTGTAAATGCATCGGAACTGATAAGAAGGATCCTCAGTGCCAGCCGGTGCATCGTTTGTGTAACACCCGAACAACGCACGTTGGTCTTGTTAGAGTTGGTTTATATAAAACCCAGAATGGTGGGAAAGATAAAACGTGTCCGGCAAAAGCTCCACCAAAGGGCGGTAAAATATAACCATGGGGACGAAGTGTCCGCAGCGCCGGGCTTGGAAAAGTCGCTGACGGCGGCCGAAGGGGACGTACTCAAGTGTCCACTGTATGGCAGTAACAGGAGTGCGGCCGGCAGTCCCAAGCCTGAACCAGGAGGCGGAATAAAGGTACCACTGACCAGCTGGACACGGGGACTATGGAGGAGCAGACAGTGAAAACATTACGTCGTGACCATTTATCCGCAAATTGTGGAGGGGGGGTTAATGTGCCTTTAAATGTTTTTTTTAGATGTTGGATGCTTTTCCGTCTGCTGTTTTCGCCGGCACTGCAATCAGCTCAGAAGCTCTGGTCCAGACACTGAAGACTGAGCAGAAGCCAGCAGACACCAGTCACACAGGTATCTGTTGGCACTAGGTTGCACAGAAATGTCTCGAGCAGTGGGGATGTGTCTGCAGACGGTTACCGCATGGTTGCCAACTTTAGCTGGAGTGAGATTTTCAATTCGAGACATTTATATGTATGCAAGAGATTTATTACCTTGTAAATCAGGGACATTCAACTAAAATTTAAAGAGGTCCAGTTAGAGAGAAATTTCTTTAAGCAAAGGTCCGGAAGATCATAATGTCTAACTATTTAGTGTGATATATATTTAAATAGCCTAATAGGTGTATCAACATTGCATGTAATCAGTACCCGACTGTCAAATTAATTCAGTACAATTCAAAAACGTTTTGACAATATTTATTATCACGTTACATAGAACTTCGGCCAGCTGGCTGGAGTGAGATTTTCAATTCGAGATGTCTGCACGCACACGTAACAGTTCTTACCTTGTAAATAGTCCAGTGTTTCCCCTACCATTATATTAAGGGGGGCTCCCCACTGCCCCCAACGGCACCTCCCGCCCCCCCTTGAAGGTCAAGTTAGTTTTATTTAATTTTATTTTCTATATAGCGCCAGATCACCACAAAATAATATACATTTGCCGTAAGATGTCTTGCATGAGTCTGAAAGGGTGAGTGTGGCACTTGATGTGTGAGAGCTGGCAGTCCTGTTACCAGCTTCCTGCTCTCCAACTTGGCCACACCTTAATGAAGAAGTCTCAGTCACAGTTGGTGTTATAAATTAAGCATTCATGCAAAGTATTATTTTGTTTGAAAACGGGATTTTTCAAACTCGTCCTAGAATTTTAACCCATATCTAATATCATTCGAATCAGTCAATATAAATAGTTATTAAAAAACATCTTAAAGGGATGACCACTAGCCACATCCAGGCCATACCTGTGCCATGCCCATTTCTATCACACAGCTGTATCTTGTTTATGCCTCAGCCAATCATCACCAATCTTGAATTTGTACTTTAGGGTTAGGGAGAGGCCTTCCAAATTTGATGCTGATGAGTCAATAGGGGGCGCTACAGCAATGTCACATTCAGTTGGGCTCAGTCACTCTACTGGAGGGTTCTACATTCTGTCCTACATCTGCTGACCTGTTAGGCCTAGACTCAAAGATCGTCATCCTGTTACTGGACTATTTAGTTCTGTCTGACTTTTTAATACACTGGCCACTAGTGACACTCAGTACTCCAGTTCTCCAACGTTACTCTACTGGATGATCTTCCTATGCTTTGGACCCTTCAGTCACTGCTTGTAGTTACTAGTTGTTGTTGTTGTTGTTATTATTATTATTATTATTATTATTATTGTTGTTGTTGTTGTTTACCTTGCTTAACGTCATTGAATGTTTTTTCAAATTGTCAGTTATATTCCGTTTCAGCTGCAGGCTATTTGCATAACCGTTCGACAAAGAAAGCGCTTGAAATCCTACCCTAAAGTACCAAAAAAGGACCCCACTGGAACTTTTGGTACTGGAACTTTTGGTGTGGCTGTTTTGGATTCCCTAATCGAATGGCCAGTTGAGTGTTTCCTTTCTTTTTTCAAAAGTTGGAATGCCGGTCCAGGATCATTGTTGTGTTTGCTTTTGCAGTTTAATGGGTGCAATAAAAATAAAGAAAAAAAACTGTTACTGAGAATCGTGGTCTCAATTTTAAGCTAAAGAATGGCGATTCACATTTTTTTCCGAATCGTACAGCCCTACAGCAGACACCACAGTGGGGGTTTCAGTGAATTCTCAGAGGTTTGGGAGGTTTTGGAGAGCTGCCAATTCGGGCATCTTTTTGGTGTGCTGAGGGCGGTGCTGTCTGAACCTGGGGGTGTCAGCTCCTGCCGTCTGCTTTCTCCCATGCTTCCCTGCCTCATTTCCGGAATCACGTTTATTATCTGAGCATGATTATAACTGGCCTATGAGACGTCACTGTGGCCACTGCCCCCGTGTGGGAGTAACGACAGCTCCTCTCTTGGAGGGGAGTGCCGAAGTCGGCCTTGCTGGACGTCATTTAGCTTGAAACCTGCTGTGGGTCAATCCTGCCCATAACAGGGTTGGAAAGGCGACCGCCGGCCTTAGATCTAGATCAAGGTTACACTGTGGCTGTGAGCTGAAGATAGGTGAGGCTGCATTTCCAGATAACTTTTTCCTAAGTTTCCTAAGTTATGTGGTGCATGTCTGTGTGAGTCGGTGTGGCGCCACATGGGATAAGGGGCAACAGGGTGAGACGGGCGGTCGTGCTCTGAGACATTCCGGCTCTATCTGCTTCCTGCATAGTCGTCATGGACATTGGGGGGGGGGCGGCAGACACGGCCATCATCCTCTGCCCACCGACTCAGCCGGCGATTGGGCTTCTTTGAAGTTCCTGGATGTGTATTTTTCGCACACAGCTCACACGCTGACCTACGCGTCCTTTTTTTTTGTTTTTACCCCGTTGTTTTCCGCAGCTTCTGACACGCCCCACCCATTTTCACAGTGCCCCGTCCGCTTGCCTCCTTAAGCCTGGTCTTCAACGTATCTGGTTCACCTGCTTGGTTCTTAGCGTGACCTTGGCTGATCTCCCTGGCTGGTGCACAACTGACCTTGAGATGACTACTTCCTGGCATGGTCAGTTCATGAGGGCAGCAAATAGGCATGGGGTATGTGCTCTGCCAGCAGCCAGTCAGAATGAGAAGTGTAGTGAAAGGCGGGTTGATGTCGTACAGGAAGCGAGAAGGTCACATTCCTGCCTGGGTGCCAGCTCGTTTAATTGGTGTGGGGGTGTTTCTGGCACGTGAGGCATGGAGGGTGGGGTGGGGGTGTAACTGAGGGTGTTCTGTGAAAGGGTGCACATGAGTTTTAAGTGGGCCTCATTGGCTGGCCTGGCCATGACTTGGCATCACCCCATCTGTAACACGTCGTTATGGCACATATGTGAGGGGGGGGGGGGGGGGGGGGGGGGGGGGGGGGGGGG
>JAODKF010000001.1:52784055-52795045 GCA_026779585.1 Mormyrus proboscirostris
CACCCTCATGAAGTTCGAGGACATTTGCACCTGTTCCTATAAACATGTTGCTCACACCAGTGATCCTTCTGTTCCCAGGGAAACGGAAAGTTTCAGGTTCAGTGAGATGCTGCAGAATCCAGCCTTCAGAGCGAACCCACTGTCTGCCATTGGCGAGCACCTAAGGAAGAGGCTGAAGGAGGAAGAGGAGAAGAGTCCCAGGTAGCCTGAGGAAGCCTGATCCTGCCACGGATGCGCATGAACTTTGGTGTGCAGCAGACATGTTTGAAAGCGAAGCCCTCTCTTTGAATGCTGGAGAGATGATGTTCCCACAGGAGGTAATGCCATGTGATGTAATGCCATGTGATGATCTTCAGAGAGAGTGGATTCTGGGCAGCATGAGGCTTTTTCTTCTAGCTACCTTATGGTTTCCCCACTGGCCAGTGTCATCATGGGGTCATGATTTATATATTTCTGGAAAAATAATAAATAAATGAATATCCTAAAAAAACACTCAGATGCACTTGTGTATTTTTTTGCTTCGGCTTTTTGGCCTCTTCTCTGCCTACGGTGTAAGTCGTCTTTGGGTTGCACTCTGCCACAGGTCCCTGCCCAGCACCCTCCAGAGGACCCAGCCCCCAAGCCAGATCGGAGCTGATAGTCTAGACACTCTGGGACGGTCGGGCTGGTGGTCAGATTGCAAAAGGCAGACACTGTTGGAGAGCGTGATGGTGGAATGAGTGGGCTGCTCGAGGAAGACGCCCCAGCAGGAAGAGCTTCTATTCAAAGATAACCAAAGGCGGCGCAGAGCCCTGGTCTGTGCATCACTGGGCATTAATAATTCACGTGGGGGGTGATCAGCTAGTCCGTGTGCCTCGCTTTGCTCCTGAGAAATACTCGACTAATGAGGGCATGTCGGGGATGAGGGGCTGTTTCTGAGGGGCGGTTGGGAAAGTTACCCCAGTCCCATGAAGGACTTCTTATTTAATCATGAAGATCTGGCACTCCACCCTGAGGCCTTGAGCTGCACACATCTTACATGGTTCAAATAAAGATTCTTCTAGTGTATGTTTACCTCCTCTGCCTTCAGCTCACGGGTGCTTTAAGCCCTTGATGGGGCATTGAGAGGTATTCGGGTGGGTGGGGGTTTGCGTACACGTCGATAATTCCTCAGCGGGTTCAGCTCTGATGAGAAAAGGCCTACAGAGTTTCCTGCCTGAAAACTCCTCCAGGTTTTGTGTTTATTTTAACGCCAGCATGGCACAGAGGCATTTGGCAGTGCCATATGCCGGCCTGTCTGTGCCAGGAAGCCCTGAGTTAGTCATGTTGCCCTTGATTGGTAATGCTGTGGCTGCAGCTTCGCTCATAATGCGCATTGCTGGCGCCTGTAATGTCGTCTACGGTTTCCTCCTTTGGCAGCTTGTGCTCAGAAAAAGGCTCCTCTATGGTTGGGTCCTGCTGGGTGAGAAGCTCCAGTCAGTTGTTCTCAAAGGTGTTTGAGTGGTTTGACTTAGGACTGGGCCTCATGGAGAAGTAGATGTTGGCTGGGTGGCGTTGTTTTTCAGGAAGACTTCAGGGGGAGGAGGATACTACAAAGACCAGGACCATGGGATCAGTGGGATTTGAGAGCTGGTCCAGCACAGGTGATATACCACTAGAAGGTCCAGTGTGATTCTAATATTAACTCTTATTCCGGTGATCCATATGGGGCACTATGCATCAAGAAACGTCTTACTGGTATCCGAGCTCGTCACTGACTGATTTTCCCACCCGGTAAAGGAGAGGGGGGGGAGTTTCCGCTTCTCCTTCACCTTTGATTGTCACAGCCTGCATTATCAACCCGCAGGCGATGGGAAACTGGCGGACCGGCCCATGTACAGGTTCATGGGGGGCTTCAGTCAATCGGCAGGCGATGGGAAACTGGCGGACCGGCCCATGTACAGGTTCATGGGGGGCTTCAGTCAATCGGCAGGCGATGGGAAACTGGCGGACCGACCAATGTACAGGTTCATGGGGTGCTTCAGTCAGCCCTGACAATCCACAGACCCCAGTCCTGTGCCATCTGGATCCAGCTAGGGTTAGACCACCAGGAACCAGTACACCAGGTGCCGCTACAAGCTACTCCACTTGTGGGGTTGCTCTATAAATCTGATAATCCTGTTGGGTAACAAGAGAAGGAAACATTTACCCTTCAAGTTAGTGTTGGCCCGCTGTGGCCTAAGAATAAGCAGGGTTCCCTGCAGCACTCGCTGGGTGTGCTGTTAAGCATAACATGCCTCTAGCTGTTAACAATTACACACAGTGATGGTTATCGCTTCTGTTTTTCGAATATTCTGGTGCCGAAGGACTGAGTTACGTGCAATCGTTGGTCTGTGGAAACTGGCCTGGCCCCGTTTGGAGCGACTTGGCTGAATGTTATGTACCTTGTTGGGTCTCATTAATTGCTGTCGTGGTTAAGGTAGTGGCAGGCAGGCTGTGCTCCAGAAGCACAGCAGGCCCCTAAACCTGAACCTGAACCTGAAAATGAGGCTTGGGATCTCTCTCCTGGACATTTATTCTTCAGCAAATGGTTCATGTGGTCCGGCTCACCCCTACATCTACATCTGCTGGAGGCCTGGCCATACCACCGAGTGAGAAGGGTGGTATGCAAGAACAAATTTTCCTCTCTGGTTTTTGACATCCCTGTTATCCACGGGTGTGGGATTTGAGGCAGATGCCAGCCATTCCTGCGCTCGGTTACGGTTAGCATTAGCAGAATAGCCGCATCGTATGATTCATCCGGAGGCCGTCAGCTGGTCCCATTACCTTTCACAGCGGCTTCCTCCTGTGCCATAGGGCCAGCATCTCCCCCTGTATGACCCAGCCCTGGTACGAATGCCAAGGCACAAATGGTGTCACTGGCGCTGCTGTTCGCCCGCCTTCGCTCCAGTGACACCCTGAGTGCCCGCTACTGTCGCTACCCTGGCACAGAGGACGTTGGCACCGCTGGTCAAGGACGAACTGCAAGCTGTGGGGAGGACATCACAGCATGCAGGCCTGTTCCTCTCGAAGCGTTTCGTAGGTCAGTGGAATAACGTGCGCCGTCTGTCACCCGCTTCTGCTTGTGGTTTCACAGCCGCTTACCTTCATTTCTGAGTGCTCATCTAAGGGAGGGTTAGGGAGGTAATGAAGCCAGGCACAGGGGGCCGGTGTCTTCTCAGGTCAGCACAACAGCGCAAATAGGCGTTAGAGTTTGTTTAGCTCTGCAGTTATCAAGAACTAAGAAAAGTCATTATCCAATTTGTTTCCAAAAAACAGTCATAAAGAATACCTTAGCACCTGGAAAAATGTTGTGTGGAGCAGTCTGGGTGGGACTGGATGTGCCATCTTGTGTGGAGCCTCAAAGCCCGACCCATATGTGCCTGACTGGTGTGAACTGCCGTCCCAAGTCTTCCCTGAACAGCTTCCTTTGGTGGTCTGGTCATTGTTTGGCAACAGCGATGGAGAGCAGCCTCCCAGCATGCTGTGGAAAACATGATTACATGGCTTCTGGAGGCTT
Source organism: Mormyrus proboscirostris (assembly GCA_026779585.1). Taxonomy (NCBI): domain Eukaryota; kingdom Metazoa; phylum Chordata; class Actinopteri; order Osteoglossiformes; family Mormyridae; genus Mormyrus; species Mormyrus proboscirostris. The sequence continues at coordinate 52,787,573 of JAODKF010000001.1, forward strand.
CTTGCTGATAATGAGTGGGTGTTTTTACTTTCTGTCCTTCTGTTTTTCTGCCTGCCTGTGTGGCCGGCTCGCTTTGCAGGAATGCAGCACTCGTCCTGTGCGGAGGGGATTTGTGTTGCAGATCACGGGGACATGTCAAGCTGCTTCACAGCTCCCCACAGATCAGGTGTCTCAGAAGCTGCCGTAAGTGGATGGACAGGCAGCTTCTGCTCAGAAGCTGGAGCTGCTAAGCTGTACTTAATGGCTGCTGACAGACAGCTGTCCCAGTAAACATTGCTCTGCAGTGCCGCTCTTCCTGCTAACGCCGGCAGGGCTTAAGCACGGCTCTTCGGACTCTGCGAGGGTGAAGGAAACATGGAGCCCGAAATTTATGCAGATACACGAGAGTTACAGGAGGCTTAGCCATCAAAGGACATGCAAACTCCACACGCATGCAACCCAGGCGCATGCAACTTTTTAATCTCTGAATAGAAGGCCTCATAAGAGCAGAAGCAGATGTTTAAACTGCTTTAAAGAAGTGTTTCACTGCCGCCTCCCATTAAATTATCTCAACTCAGACACAGTTATTCTGAGCATCTTGCACCATTGGGTGGATCCTCACCCTCTGTTTGTGTTCCCACGAGCCCAGATAATGCTCATTGTCTGGCTTTGCTCTCTTAGAGGGCTTATGTGTCACGTAAGGCAGTGAGAAGCCTCCACAGGCTCCTTGTCCTTCTCATGTGAAGCTACTTCCTGGGCTTCACCGGAGCTCTTCACATCGCGTCAGCGGGATGCTCTTTTCGGAAATCCTGCAGGGTTGACCCAGCTACTCACTTGGTTGTCATGTGGTTGTACACTTTCTGTCACGGTGGCAAAAGATGAATAACATCCAACCCGGTCCGATGATGTCAATATAGACCAGCCTCTCATGGGACCAGCCCTAAAGTGGAAGCTCACTTTTTAATGCTGTGGTTTAAACTTCCATCCTTTGTTTTTCTGTGGGTCTTTGTGGCTCATTCACATACCCCACTGACTTTTCACTGCATCACAAGTGTCTGGTTCTTGAAGAAAAACAATACATGAGGTGTCTTTGTGGAGCTGTATGTGGAGGAACACATACTGGAATCCAGTGCGGGTTGGTTTTAGGGATCTGGGACTGGGGGGCTCTCAGCTTCACTGAAGAGCTTGGGCTGCTTTTGATTTAATCATTTTCAAGGATGTCCCACTGCTTCCAGCTTCAAACAGCACCCAGGAATGGACATCCCATAATGCTATTAAAATTCCACCATAACAGTGTGTAATTTGAAAATTTCCTTCTCAGATGCTTCCCAGAGAAATGTGCAACGGACTAAGATGGCAACAGTTGAGTGTCCTAAACCAAACCCTTGGGCACGTGCATATTTCCCTATGGACAGCAGTAAGGGTGTAGCAGAGGTATTAGTGCAGGGAACAGTGATGAACAGAATGGGACACTTTGTGGAAATCCTCAGTGTGACTTAATGAGTTGTCATACGTTGTCAGGGTCGCAGTCATGCGAAGCAGGAGTGCACTAGAGATGCCAGTGATGATGCATTTTTTAAAAATGAGCATGCAGTCAATAACCATGTTTATGCCTAAAAATAGCTGTGACTGCTGCAGCCACTTATTCTGGCACAATTAGCCCAACAGGCTGTTTTCTCAAGCACCATAATCCGGCAACATGCCTCGTGTCCCCATCTCCCCTCTTCCTCACCTCTCTGGCTGTCAGGAGGCTTGGAAGTAACTGCTCCCTCACACACACCCCGGAATCTTCTATGTGTGAATTCAACATATTGCTGGCTCTTAATTCTTTTAATGCCATGTGAGATGTAAAAGGCTGGCACCCCTTTTTTTTCGTTTTTTATCTTGGATCCCCCTTCCCAGTTTGCTGACGTTGTGTTTGCTGTGCTTGTTTATTAGTTATCAATGCCTCCACAGCACATAGGAGCGCTCTGTCCTTGTCATTTACCTCACAGGTGAGTCCCTGCTTCTTCGTGAGCCCTGGGATTTTGTTACCTGATTTCCCTATGTGTCTTGTTGCACTTGGGCCACCATAATGCAGAAACACCTCTGACCTCCAGAGGACCTGCATCCTTCCTGATGAGTCGGTGACTGATGTTACAGAAAGGCTGGAGGACACAGGAGTCACAGGAAGAAAATAATCCAGCAGTTTCATTCTTAAAATAGCCACCGTGACTTTACCACGCACGGATTCTCTTCCATCCCCTGGCCATTCGGGATTCACGCCTGCGTTTTCCTGCGACCTGTGCCCGATGAGCCCGGCTTGAGATCCCCAGCCGTGCAGACAGCCCGTCTCCATGTGCAAGCTGCATTTAGGAGGAGGGGAAAGAGCTGGCTTGCGTGAGGAAGCAGCACACGGTCTGATGATATTTTTTAAACTGCCTTTCCTCTTTCAGGGGTCACTCCGGCTGACATTGTACCCTTGTTGCCCCCACCCTTAGAGAAGTGGATGTTCATTCGTCACTGCTGAGCAGAAGCATAGTTCCCTTATGCGACAGCAGGCCAAAGGGCTTGTGGGTATAGCAGCCCTGGGCCACCATGCATAATGGATGTGATTTCAGCACAAAGAAACAAATGCAAGCTGGTGGAACATTGTGAAGCGTGTGTGGCTGCTTTCAGAAACCAATAGAAAAAGAGAACTACAGTACAAATGGGTGAGTAGTGAAGGGCTTCACCTGCCTCCACCCAGATCAGGCTGTCTGTTTATCTGTCCATCACCTTATGCTGGCCAGGGTCGCAGGGTATTAAACATGGGTTCCACGGCCCAGGACATTCTCGGAACTCTGAGGGTGGTACCACTGGGTGTCCGCAGAAGGTGCCCTGTTACATCTGCATCTCCGTGGCTCCTCCTCTTTCTCCTTGTGTGATGCCCTATTGATTTTTGATGGAAAGTGATGCTGGCTTATTTAAAGATTTGTGAGACCTCGTTAGCATTGCCACTGAATGGAAATTCCCCACCCTAGACTCCAAAGCGGGATTGCCATTTACAGTTTCTGCCTGTATTTAGATTCTTTTGAATTGAGCTTTTGGGGGCGGTGTGCTGGAGCACTGGTTAGCACTGTTGCTTTACACCTCTGGGACCAGGGTTTGAGTCTTAGCCATGTGTGGAGTTTGCATATTATCTGAGTGAGGTCCCCCCCTCTCCACACAGTCCAGAAACATGCTGATGTTAATTGAAGTGACCACATATCCCATAGGTATGCATATGTGTGTGTCCTTGTCGATTGTGGGCTGCTGTAAATGACCAGGGTCATGAGCCACTGCCAGGTAAATATACGCTTGTGTAAATGCACCAGCATGTGCCGTAAACCCCAACTCACCCAAGTTAGTGCCCATCAGTGCTGCGCGTGACTGTGTCCCCAAGAGCAAATGCTCAGGGATTGTACCCTTTATTGTGCTGTTTTCATCCACACCTCAATGACAGCCCTGTTTTTTAACTCAGTTCAATTTTACTTGTATGGCGCTTTATCACATTACATTGTCTCAAAGCACTTTACATTATACCTGCCCAAAGCCCCCAGTGAGCAAGTCAGAGGCTACAGTGGCAAGAAAAAAGTCCCTGGAAGGAAGAGTCCTTGGGAGGAACCACAGGGGAGCCCCGTCCTCCAGTGGAACAAGATGGCAAAATCCTAATTTCCAGAGTCAAAATTTCAAGATTTGAGTCTCAATGCGGGGGGCAGACAGCTGATGTTGCTGCTTTTGACGGCAGGATGAACAGGTAACCCTGTGTTCCTCTGTCTCCAGTGAGCGCTGACCTTTTTTCAGTGTTCGTCCTGGGTTGACAAACACTCCAGAAGCATAAGCACTATTGATGATGTTTATCTGCCACTTGTTTGAGGCTCACAGCTCAGTTGGTTTCCCTATTGACAGTGCCGAGTTAAATTACTATGTCTACAGTCATGTATATTAACATCCCTGCTTTGTTAGCACAGACACGATGGGCTGAAATGAAAGTACATCCAGCATGATTAATGTGGCTGCCTGTGTCACATACCACAGGCAAACACTAAAGGAACAAGCAGTTGATTCGCGATAAATGAGAGATTTCTGACATGCAAAAATTTGAAGTAAGGTTGCCTTACCCGTTTCACGCTGAGTGTGTCTGTGCCTCCACAGATCGGCAGGGAGGCAAAGACACGTCACCTGCTCCCTCAGCCCCTCAATCTGATTGCTTTCAGCAGCTTTATGGTACCGATGCGATTAGAAACATCTGCACTAGAGAGTGACGTGTCAGATGGAACTGTCAAATAAAAACTCTCAAGGTTTAACTCCTTACACTTTTATGTGAACTTCTGAAACTGAATGTATTGAAGTTTTAGGGAACGTCATTTAGCCTGGTTCCAGAGCTGCTCATATCCTGACAAGCAAACAAGAATGAGCCTTTTTGTCTGGTACTGGTTAGATTATTTATGTGAATGAAACTCTTTCTAAGCATGTTAACTTGACTGTGAGAGCTGCAGGTTCAAAGATTGTGTTTTTGCTGGCATATCTCTGGTGGGTATCTTCCATTGTACCTTTGAGTCAGACCCTAAACCTAAAAGGGCGTTTAGTTTCTTTGTTGTATTTTGGGAAATAACAGAAGGCATACTGTTCTTGTGTTTGTTCTGGAAGCTTCCTTGGCACTTTTACTCACTTGGGGCCCTGAGAGAAGCTTCTAGATTTTGTGCTGCAAAATGTGTTTTCCCCAGCTACCCAGGCTCTCAGGACGCCTGGTTGCCCCAGGGATTGATCAGGCTAAGCCCACAGGAGCCGTCCGAGTGACACGCCTCATTTCAGCCACCTCCTGGTGACATCACACTTTGCTGAGGGATTTGTGGGATCTGCTATACTGTTCTGATTTTACAGGACATAAGTGGAGTTAGGAGTCCAATACAAATGAAATGCCCCTTTTGGGCTGCTCATGGAAGAACCTGTTAAAAATATGAGTGGAAAAAACAGACTGAAGGAAGCAAGCAGCCCTCGGTCTGGCCCGTGATGTCACTGCGACCGTGGATTTATGGCTAGACTGCTGCTGAGGTGACGTGAGCTAATCCTGAGCCCCGGTGGGGTTAAAGGACAATGTGAGTGAGGAAGAGAGTGAGAGTGGAGGGAGTCAGTCAATCAGCAGACGTGGGGAAGAAGCGGCAGGACCCACACCTTACCTGGCAGAATGGGTGAGCCTGCTCGCAGTCTGGGGTTAACTGGCTACACAACCAGTGGAGCCCTTTGTTTTCTAATATTGCTGTTATTTACATAATCTCACCTTTATCACAAAATTTGTCACATTCTTTAAAACGTTTGATCTGCTGACAATACATGCAGCCAATCTAATGATTTAAAAACAACTCTGAATCATCTATGTGTGAATGTATTTGCTGACATGTGCACAGGTTTATGAAAAATAACCTAAATGAGTTTATCTGTACATACACTATTTATCGTTCAACAAAAGCAATTATGAATGCCTGTAGTCCAGTGCTGTAATGTGGTTTAAAACAAATGAATAAAAATGTTGACGGGTCAAACCAATACATCTGTCTTCCCATCGTAATGATGCCTCCTTCAGTATACCCAATCAGCTCCGCGCAGCCCTAACTGCTACTGTCTTTACGATGGGGGTGGTGCGCGCGCCTTCGCCCAATCAGGAGGCCGCCCGTGTTCTCGATGCGCATCCCCGATCCGCAGCGCCTTGAGGGAGTCACAGGCCGGTCCACTGTCAGTGCGAGCGGCGCGCTTGGCGGATGTGTGTGCGCGCCTGCTCAGCGTCTAAGCTCGACCCGCGAAGATGCTTCGGCGAACCGGCGACGCTTGAATAACATTTCGGCCACGTTTGATCGGCGCCGCACATCAGCTGTCACCGTAAGTCCGTTACCTGACAGCGATGCGGGAACACTCGGGAGCGCTCTGCATTACATGCGTGTTTGTTTGTTTTTATTTTATTTTTATTTTAGCAGTTTAATTGTCAGTTAATTGGCAGTTTCTGCTCTTTGCTAGCTGAGCAGTTTCGCGCTTTCTGTCCTGTTTGTTTGCCTGTCACATCGTCGCTTCTTGCCGTTCGTGTAAGTCCCCTTGTCTTATTTGCGCACCCAGGTCACTTATCATAATACAGGAAAGAGATCACTGTTTGAGGCGCATTCACGTTAAAATGAAATACTGCATTTCTCTGCCCTGGGGACTCAGTTTGGTGGACTTTATGGACATGCGTATAAACGAATGACCCTGCTTTTATCGATTAGTGAATACGTGGGTAACAGCCTTTCTTCCAACCGAAGTTCTGCTCTCCTTCACGTATTTCTGAAATAATATTACAACAGCTTACTTTAAATTTGCAATACAGCAATATTGGAACACTGAAATATTGTGATACTGTATTATCGCGGCTCATGACCTTAGCGATTCGCGGACCGAACAGTCAGTGTTGCGTAAAAGCCGCGCTTCTCTTTTATATCCTGCTTGTATTATTTTTTCCATATAGCCCGCATAATATAATCTGAGAAACACACGACGCGTGTTATTAACATTTTTCCAGTGCATTACTTAGGCGTTTATTAGGGTAAGTTGAATATAATGTTATTTAACGTTTGCATTCGCTTGACCTTAAGGTGCTTATTATGTTGAATTTAATGTTAATGTTATTTAATATTTGCACCATCCTGATGTTAGAGTGGAGCCCGTTTTCTTGCCGTCCTCTCCGATCATACGCTCTTGCACCCACGCGATGTAAATAGCGTAGTATGTATTTACAGTGCAGCATGGACTCTTTGGCGCTTTTAAAGCCACCGAGCCGCGCTTTCGCCACTCTTACAAAAACACAGAGCATGGGGACTGACTGGAGGTGGAAGCTCGATACCACTCGTATAGACACGGGCCAGGCGCAATGACGGATTTATTACTGCCGCAGTAGAGTTACCATCTGCCCGGAGAAAGTCCGTTGGCCGGAAAGATCCCCGGTCCGGTCCGGCCGCTGCTTCTGCACATGTTACCTGTCACATACGACTTTTTAAGTAGACTTCGCTGTACTCTTTGAAAGTGTATCAGAATCATTGTTGCTGACTGTTTACAAACAAGAAAAAGGCGCCCTTTTAGACTATGTTGTTAAAAATAAGTAAAAGGCTTCATCAAGCGTTCATTCTGTACTCTTAATGAAATACCGAGTTTTTGAATTTTTGAAGTATAACCCTTATGTTTCATCGCAGATGTCTCAGATGTATTCAGTGCTCTTTTGCTTTTCAGGGCTTATTTGTGAATTTGTGGGATAATTTATGGTATTTGTGGATGCTGTGTGTGTGCGCTGTAGGTTTACAGCTAAGGTATATTAATGCGCAGTGGCAGGTTTGGAGAGACTGGCCAATGTCCCAGGATGAAATGGATGCCATTCTTGTCTCTTGTCATGGAGAAAGTGATGCAGCCTTGAACATTCCCTCAGTATCTCTCCGGAAGGAAAGAGTTCAGCTGTGGGGGGGGGGGGGGGGGGGG
>JAODKF010000001.1:52808862-52819028 GCA_026779585.1 Mormyrus proboscirostris
TATGGAATAGTCTTCCTGATAACATAGTGCAAGCTGAATCCTTGGGTTCCTTTAAATCGGAGCTAGATAAGATTTTAGCAACTCTGAGCTATTAGTTAAGTTCTCCCCAATCGAGCTTGATGGGCCGAATAGCCTCTTCTCGTTTGTATAGTTCTTATGTTCTTATATCTCTGTAAAGGTACTCTATCTGTCACTCCGTCCTCCTGCCACTCTCTGTCCCTCCCTGTATCTCTGTAAAGGTACTCTATCTGTCACTCCGTCCTCCTGCCACTCTCTGTCCCTCCCTGTATCTCTTTGTCACTCTCTCTGTCTCTCAGAGAGAGTCTCTTTCCAGTCTTTTTCTGTTTCCCTCATTTCTGCCTGTCTGCCGCTCTCTTTCCTCTCTTTCTCTCTCTCTCTCTCTGTCTGTCTGCCTGGCTCAGCCACGCTCCTTGTATGTATAAGATGTTTTTTTTCTTTTGTATCTCTCACGCTTCCTCTGTGATGCTGCTGTAATATTTTGACTCCATACTGTGAGCTCAGCGCTGTGAGGTCTTCTCCTGTCCTGGGAGATGTTCCTGCTCCCCATCCTCAGAGCAGTGCTGTAGTCCGCTTGTTTCTCTACGAAACGGACCCTGTGCCATTCCTAGGTCCCGGGGACCGGCAGGGCCCACCCGCCTGTGACACGTCCTCTGCGCTGTCCTTGTGCACTTTGATATCTGATTAGTCTTATGAGGTTCCTCAATTTGGCTCCTTTATCGCAGGCTGCCTCAGCCTTCAGCCTATAACAGCTTGACCTAAGCTGTCCATTTCCAGAACACTAGTGCCCCCTCAACTAAAATACCCTTGGAGCACATGGCAACATGCTTATTAACATGTTATTCCAGTCCAAGTACAGCATGTTCTATGGGGCCGTGAGCAGTAAGTGGCACAGGGTCTTCCTCAAGCTCAGCCATAATCTTCAGTTAGGCATGCTTGTCTGTACCGGGGGTCCGGTTTGTTAATATAAATGGTGCTGCTCGTGGGGAGGGGGAGGTTTAATGTCCTCCCATCTCTCCCTGCAGACCTGTAAAGTGTCAGAGGGACTCAGCCACCAGGGGGCGCCATACCCATACGATTATCTTGGTGTTACCTTTCATGTCATTGGCGGGCAGTTATAATAAAGGTCTGTCAATCACCTTGGCAGGAAGTCAAGTCCCAAGGCTGCTCTACAGAAGGGCCTCCGTACCACCTTAGCAATGTCTCCCCGCATAATTTATTCTTCAAACGGCTTCTGTGTTTTATAATGTGACATTTGTGCACCTGGATAATGTCAGTCTTTCCAAGGTAAAACAGCAGCTTCCTTCCTGGCTGTTGATGGCGAGCTCCTCTACTCCGCAGTCTCTGTCTCATTTCCGTGCCTCTTCCTGTTGCCTGCTTCGTTTCTGAAGTCCCTGCGAATGAGGCATTCGGTTGTTTGACGCCCAGCTCTCAGTCTGAAGGAGCAGCAGGTGATTTTTCTGTCTCACTATCAGGAGCTTTTTCGACTCATTTGTAACGTTTTTGTTATCTGTCTTATCTCCTGGCCTTTTGTAATCGCGTCTGCTAGTGAAGCACCTGCTTCTCTACTGTGTTGTTTAACAGGCTTTAATTACCGAACTGGCAGCTCTGATTGAAAACTGGTCTCTGTTCTTTCCTGTGAAGTGGACTCATGTTTTCAAGAACGCTCGGGTATAAAATATCTGTGGGTCCCTTATTTACTGTGTGATCAACCGAGGCAGATGGTCAATTATCACAATAGATCCATTTAAGTTGGATTTGCACTTCCCACAATGTTCTCATGGATGTAAGGATCTTTGTTTGACAAGTAGGTGTTTGTTTTAAAAATCAAGATTGTTTGTGACAATTCATCGGCAAAGAAATTACAATGCCAGAAAACAAATGTGTGAAGATAGTGAGAGTGATTCGGGGGCTGTATAGGTCCACACTTATTCTCTTGGCTCCTGTATGTTATGAACAGTAGTTAACTTCACCAGGACTGAAGTTTTCCATGTTCCATGTTAATGGGCTAAGAAGATTCTGCCTACGGAAAGTGAGGGTTGAAACCACACAAGGGAAGATTCCCTGGGTAGCAAAAATGGGCCTTTTATTGATAAGGTGACTCCTAAATACCTTTGGAAGTCTTTAACAAACCATAAGTGTGTTTAGCAGTGCAGTGTGATCACCCTTGACAAAGCCATTCTGATCTGTTACTGGCCATTAGTGCACAGAAATCCAATAATAGGGCTCAAGATTAAAGTAGAATCAGGTTCACTTTCATGGAGTGGACACTGTGGTGGGGATGGGAGAGACACACCAACTAGCCATAGGGACAAGGGGGTGTAGTATTGGGGTCATTATCTAGCTGCCATGGCTTGTCATTTTTAACCAGGCAGAGCAGCAGCCATCCCGGCCTGGATGGAGGCAAGGGCCACGTGTAACACGATGGCAGGAGGGTGATGTGTCTGAAGCTGGTCTGGGAGCAGGATCCCTCCCGATAATAAAAGACATCAGCGTCGGAGGGGGGCACACACCTCATATTCCCTTCGGCTTGATCAGCAGCTGCAGTGGCCGGTCTTGCTGACATTTTCTCCTCTTGTTCCAGGTGTCAGAGACCCAGCTGTGTCTGAAGGTAGGTCAGCCTGTCTGCAGTGATGGTGGGAGTCATTTCAGGGCAGAAGATGCAGGTTTTCCAGTCTGTTTTTATGTGTGCAGCTTGCCTTATAAACCTGTAGGTGGCATGGTGAGTTGGCATCCTGAGGTACGGCTGCATTCTGGCTTTAGAAGGCATACAATGCTCAGAGGGTTCCTACTGGAACAAACGGTGCCTCTGTCATGGGCGCGGCCAGTGGCTGTCACATGTTCCGTGGCTGTTGTGATGTATCAGGCTGTGGGTGACCGACAGCTCTGAAGAGGGAGGCATGAGTCTCTGCATCGTGACACGCACTGCATCGTGACACGCACTGCACCGCGACACGCACTGCATCGTAACACACCTCAGTGCTGGCTTGTCCTCCTTCCTGCCACTCACCAGTGAGCCAGTGGAGCTGGCGGAGGGGTCTTTTGGGGTCCCCCCGCCCCTCCCTCACTTGGCAGTATCATGTTACTGTCACTCTCAGATTCAGGGACCCTGTTTCCACCCCCAAGTCTGACTCGCCCTGGTGATTGGCCACTGTGGGGTGTGGGTCAGCCATGTGACGGTCCTGCATCCCGGCCCATGCTGGTTGCGGCCCTTCAGCTGTCAGTTGCCCACATCAGTCTATATCAAATGGAGGGATCAGGGCGGCAGTAGTGCCACCCCAGGGAGGAACTTAACTTGCAGCAGTCAAGCACAGTCCTGGGGCCAGTGGACAGACAGCTGGGGGTCACTTCCTGCAGTCTAACAGGTCTCTCTATCTCTGTGCTCGCCCTGCAGGTCGGGCAGGGGCCCGGCAGCCTCGAGGTCAACAGAAACCTTCAGCCACGGACAGAGAGGAGGAGGAGAACATGAGTGAGTCCTGTGCAGTTTAACTGATCGATATGATTACTGTAGTGAGAAACGGCAGGTTGTGGGATAGATCCGGAAGAATGCAGAATGCAGACATGCTCCCTGTGACAGCTGGACACTGGGGGAGGGGAACACGCAAATGGCAGCCGTGCTGAGACCATGTGGCTAGTTAGGGTCCTCAAAGCAGGGGTTACAGCTCTCAGCAGGGGGTGCTAAACAGCTATAATGCCTCAGCCCAGGTACTAGGCAGAGGGACGGCAATCCTGTGGTCCCAGGGTAGAGCCAGGAGGCTCACCTCCATCCTGCCCCCTTGGTTTCCCTCACACACACGGTTTCCATTTCTCCATTTTGTGTATATTTAACTGTCTATTTCCCACTTTCTCACTTTGTGTCACCATGTTTGTTTTTGACATCCTGCTTTGTTAATGAACATGAAATGAATCAATGTGTCTTGTTCCTTTCTCACACATCCCACATTTGCTGAGAGGCACACTTAAAGGAGTTGGTCACCCATCCCCACCCCCCTGCTTTTCTGTCTTGACTCCCCAGGTATGTGTAGCACTGATGTGAAGGAAAACCGACGCCTGGGTAATGTGTCCTCCAAGGAGGCAGGAGGTGACACAGCACAGCTCCCCAATGCCAGTGGTGGAGCCAGCCGTAAGCGTCCCCTTGAGGAGGGCAACAATGGCCCTGCTCATGCCAAGTTCCGGCCCAAAAAGCGTAAAAAGGCGGTGGGACCAGTGCTGCCCAAGAATGCACTTATGCAGCTGAACGAGATCCAGCCGGGGCTGCAATACCAGCTACAGTCACAGACAGGGCCTGTGCATGCGCCCGTCTTCATCATGACTGTCGAGGTTAATGGGCAGCTCTTTGAGGGCTCGGGTCCTACCAAGAAAAAGGCCAAGCTATGTGCAGCTGAGAAAGCGCTACGCTCCTTTGTACAGTTCCCCAATGCATGTGAGGCGCACCTGGCCATGGGCCGCACGCTCGCCGTCACCACCGACTTCACCTCCGACCAGGCCGATTTCCCAGACACGCTCTTCAATGGCTTTGAGACACCAGCCCCACCTGCACCCGCCTTCTTCCCCACCCCACTGGGAAAGTACCCGTCATTACCTGCTAGTGCCCCTATACTGAGCCGGCCCCTACCGCCCACCCTCTCCACTCCAGCTCCCCACCCCAGTGGGAAGAACCCGGTGATGATCCTGAACGAGCTGCGGCCAGGACTGAAGTACGAGTTTGTGTCAGAGAGTGGTGAGAGCCATGCCAAGAGCTTTGTCATGGCCGTCATGGTGGACGGGCGTAGCTTCCAGGGCTCTGGGCGCAACAAGAAGCTGGCAAAGGCGCGTGCCGCACAGGCTGCGCTGTCTGCACTCTTCAACATGCAGTTAGATCAGACACCCTCCCGCCAGCCAATCCCCCGCGAGGGCCTGCAGCTGCACCTGCCACAGGTGGAGTCCCGTCTTCAGACCGGCAGCCTCTTGGGCCGACGTGGCTCCCCAGTCCTGAGGTGTGTGTGTTTGTGTGTATGTGTCCTGCAGGTCCTGGCGGATGCCGTCTCCCGCCTGGTCGTGGACAAATTCAGCGAGCTGACGGACAACTTCACTTCACCTCACGCACGCCGGAAAGTCCTGGCAGGGGTTGTTATGACGACAGGTAGGCCGTTGCAGAACAGAGGATGCCCTTCTGGGGCTACCAGAGGTTCACTGAGTCAGCTGGAACTCTCCCCCACCCCCTTCCTGCCTTCTTCAGGCTCCGACTGCAAAGAGGCCCAGGTGATCTGCATTTCCACGGGAACCAAGTGCATCAACGGCGAGTACATGAGTGACCGTGGGTTGGCACTGAACGACTGCCACGCCGAGATCATCACCCGACGCTCGCTCATCCGCTTCCTGTACTCGCAGCTGGAGCCCTTCCTCAGGTGATCAGCCTCCAGATGGTCATTTCAGCCTTGCCTGCAATTTAGTTGTGCTGCTGTTGTATGTCAGAAGATATATTCTAGCAAAGCAAAGCTGTGAGCCAATGCTTTCTGTGCCCCCTGCCCCTTACTCTGACCCTGGTCCCTCCCCATCCCTCACTGCCACGCCTCTTGTCCCTCCTCTGTTTCTCACTGCCCGGGCCATGGCCTCCTCCTCTGTACTTCATTACCCTTGCCCTATCCCATACTGCCCTGCACCTGGCCCCTCCCACTCTCCTCATTGGCCTGCCCTGGTCCCTCCCACTTCCTTCATTGCCCTGCCACTGGCCCCTCCCTCATCCCTCCCTGCCCCACCCTATCCCTCCTTCGACCCCCCATTTCTCCTTCCTGTCTTCTGGCAGTCACAACAAGAAGGAGGAGCAGCAGAGGTCTATCTTCAGCAGGTGTGAGGGGCGTGGTTACTGGCTGAAGGAGAACGTGCAGTTCCACCTGTACATCAGCACCTCGCCCTGCGGGGATGCTCGCATCTTCTCGCCCCATGAGGCTGGAGTGGAAGGTAGGGGCTGCGGCTCCCGTCCCAACATTTGCACAGACACATATAGAAAATGAATGAATGAATGAATTCATTCTTGGTCGTTTTGTCTGTTAGTATGTTTATTAAGCTGATCCCTGGTAGCATCAGAGATGCAGGTAGCGGGTTGTGGTTCCTCCTGGCCTGAGCTGGTGAGCCTCACAATGCTGTCGTATCACTGATGACCGTATTTCAGGTCCAACAGGTATAATCTCCTCACCTTTAAGTTAGTGATGCAGTCGGGGCAGACAAGAATGGAACCGTTCTGCTTTTCAGATCGACCCTTGCTTTTCTTCACATTTGCATTTGCCTCTTGCTGGGTTGTTCTGTTGTTCTGGTTTTAATGTCCTTCCCACGCCTGTAGACCAGGGTGACAGGCATCCAAACAGGAAGGCACGCGGACAGCTGCGCACAAAGATAGAGTCAGGCGAGGGCACCATCCCTGTGCGCTCCAGCAGCACCATTCAGACGTGGGACGGCGTCCTGCAGGGTGAACGTTTGCTCACCATGTCCTGCAGTGACAAGATTGCAAGGTGAGCCTTTATAATCAGGACAAATCCAACCAGCCAATCAGACTCCAGGTTTCCAATTTTCATGTACATACTTAAACCAACCAACCAATTAAGTTGTTGTGTGAAACGTAAGTGGGGGTCTGATTCATGTAGACCTACTCCTTCTCTCATTCTGATTGGTCTGTAGCTAGGTCTTGCAGCTATAATATGACATATTTCACATTTTCTTGTTTCCTGCCTGGTCTCATCAGGTGGAACGTCGTGGGGGTCCAGGGTTCGCTGATGTGCTACTTCACGGAGCCCATCTACTTTTCCAGCATCATCCTGGGCAGTCTGTACCATGCCGACCACCTGTCCCGCGCCATGTACCAGCGCATTGCAGACATCGAGGCCCTGCCTCCCACCTTCACCCTCAATCAGCCCCTGCTTAGTGGTGAGACCAACCGCTCAGGTGGGCGGTGTGTAAACCTGTCAGTAAGGTTGTTTGTAAACCAGGCATGTGGGCGGTCTGTAATTCAGTGAAGTGGATCATCTGTAAACTGGTCAAGCAGGCAATGTGTAAACTGGGCAGGTGGGTGGTCTATACACCAGGCAAGTGAGAAGTCTGTAAACCAGTTAGGTAGACTGTCTGTAAAGTGGACAAGTGGGTGCTCTGTAAACTGGTCAGGCATGCAATGTGTAACCTGGACAGGCTGGAAGTCTGTAAACTGGTCAAGCAGGCAATGTTTAAACTGGGCAGGCAGGCAGTACATGAACCAGATTATGGACCATCTATAAACCATCTAGGGAGTCGGTTTCTAATAGCAGTCGGTCAGTCCTTTGGGGCACTACAATGATCACCTTCAGTCCTATTAGGATGAGACCTTAATCAATGCTCCTAATCCTACCTATACCCTCAGGGATCAGTAATGCAGAGGCCCGGCAACCAGGCAAGGCCCCCAACTTCAGTGTGAACTGGACGGTGGGCGACCAGGCACTGGAAGTCATCAATGCCACCACGGGGAAAGACGACATGGGCCGGGCCTCGCGCCTCTGCAAGCACGCCCTCTACAGGCGCTGGCTGCGGCTGCACACCAAGGTACGCCGCATTATTGCAAGTCTCCACTCTCCCAGGAGGGAAGGGGGGCAGCTGCTTCACCTGTGCCTGCTCTGCTGACCCCCCCCCCCCAGCTGTCCCCGACGCTGCGGATCCGGTCGGTGCGGCCCGGCTCATACCATGAGGCCAAGCAGGCGGCGCTGGAGTACCACAATGCCAAGCGTACCCTCATGAAGGCCTTCCAAAAGGCAGGCCTCGGCGCTTGGGTCAAGAAGCCCATCGAGCAGGACCAGTTCTCCCTCATGTCCTGAGTGGATCAGAATCGGACTGAACTCGTCTCCTGGAAACAGCAGAACCCGGACTCCTCCCCCCCATTCCTTCTCTTTTTGTCATCCTTTTTTTATTATTCATTTTGTTAAGTATCATTGAACAAAAACATGCAGTTGTAATGATTGTAATGATTTTCGAACTGGAAAACTTATACTTTTTATTTTGTTATTTTATTCTATAGAATGATATTAGATTTTTTTAATGAAATGAAAAGAGGGAATGTGCCTGTCAGGCGAAGGTTCAACCTGGCCAATCAGCTGCACTCGGAGCGAGGCATTGTGGGTGTTATCTTCGTCAGCTTGTTTTACTGTAATGACAGAATGAAACTTGTGCCAGCTTGCCCTGCGTTTTTGTGCTGAATGCACACAAATGTGCTCCACCAGCAGAAGGTCCGAATCAGCTTTGCCCACTTGGTAGAAAGATGCTGTCCGTTTGGACATGTGATCTTTCTTTATGCAAACAGAACCTGCCCCAGGATTGGTCTGTAAAGATGAGGCTCTAAAATGCGGAATTGTCATCTAAATACATCTCAGGTTTGCTTCTTTTCTTTTCTCGTCTCCAATAGGATAAACTGAATGGCTGTTGGGGAAGTAGGACTGTCTTTGGTTATGAAATGCGGCCTGTTCTGTGACGGAGTTCTGTGGACTCGCTAGATGCTGAGAGTCTGACTGGAAGCATTTTGGTTTATGTGTGATGTTAATGGTATTGGGAGCATTTTGCTATGCTCCCTTTACTTACTGTAGACTATTCAATACTAATGCCTGGTTAAGGTTATTTGCAGGGTTTAGCACTTATTTTTGACTTTCTACATGGGTACCTGTTGAGAGGTTTGGGTTTGGGTTCAGTGTGGGTCTGACCAAGCTTGCAACCTTCATTTTTACCAGCAATTTGTTGAAACAAATAGTTTTTATTTTTCTCGGCTGTTTGGTGCACACACTGTGTCCCTGTCCCAATACGATGGATGGATGGATGGATGGATGTTTCTTCATGTAGTGGATGAGACACAGACTGTCCTGACCTTTCTGCCGTTGGGTTTTTACTGGGCGCATTTCTTAACTGCTGCCCTCTCACCTCTTCCCCGAATGTGATCTTTTTCATGTAAGCGACAATGAAGTTGTTTTTATCTGCTGTCAGAGTGTGCATGCATTTTTGTGTGTGTGTGCGTGCGTGTGTGTGTTTCTGTGTGTGTTGTTTTTTTAACTCAGTACATTATGTGGACCGGATTTCCCCACAATGTAATAAAAACCTGTGACTTTCTACCTTGTGGGAGCATTTTTTCAGTCCCCACAAGGATAACCACCATTTTATGAAAAAAATCTGTAAACGCATTCAAAAAACTAACTGTGCCAAAAGATACTTATGGTTATGGTTAAGGTTGTCATTTCTGGGACCTTGGTTATGCCCATAGAAATGAATGGAGTGTCCCCATAAAAGATATGAATACATGGGCTGTGTGTGTGTGTGTGTGTGTGTGTGTGGTCCAGATATACCTAACATTTCAATTCACTTTCAAGGGGGAATTCAATTTTATAAAAATGTGTGACTAAAATCAGACAACTAAAATGTTAAAAGTATATTTAGTTTGGCTATTCGTGGTTAAGATTATGGCTTAGTAGGGATTAACTTTCCCCATGGAAATTAATGGAGGGTCGCCTCAAAGATATTACAAACCTGTGTGTGTGTGTGTGTGTGTGTGAGGGTGAGAGAGAGAAGGAGAGGGGGACATCACCACAGCTGAAGGCTGGAGATCTCTGTTGAATCTTCAGCAAAGATGACATCTTTTGTTTCTGTTACTCTGTTTGCCAGTGAGATGTTACAGCCACCATTTCGGTCACTTTTGACCAGTGTTTAATATGCATACATGTGGATTTCCGAATGTATTACTTTTAATTGAAAATGCAGTTTTAATTTCTATGAAAGTGACCCTGCATCTTTTTTATTAAGTTCAGCACTGAGCAACGCTGCTTGTGTGCAGCTACAGAAGGGGTTACAGGTGTAGAGCTGTAAGTGATGATCTGTCCGGCAGTGAGAGCTAAGCTTCAGACTGTCAGGCCGATGCTGAAGTGAATTTTGCTCCTCTGGGTTTGTAAAACCACAACCATTGCTGAATGTGGACAGCGTCTCTGCACAAGCACTACATCAGCAGCTTGTTTGGGTTCAGTCGTTGTATTCAGTGAGATACATATAGCAGGAACAGGAATGGCACTGGGCTTGGGAGGGATCCAGCTTGTCTCCCAGTGAGATCCTGCCTTGATCTGCCCTCCCCCCTGCCTGGGCCCTAACAGGCACGCAGCCACACCCATGATGCCCCCCCC
>JAODKF010000001.1:52827662-52839529 GCA_026779585.1 Mormyrus proboscirostris
AAACAATCGGGCAGGAACACAAGGTAATGAGGTGGGCGTGGCACACGGGAGGATCGGACGGAGCGGATCATGACAATCTGGGGCCAGGCAAATATGAAATGTATAGCACACAACAGCTGCGATGGGCTGGCCCCCGGTCCAGGGTTGTTCCCTGCCTCGTGCCCATTGCTAGATGATATCACTATAGATGTTCACATAGCCTTTGAGAGTGTTCTTCAAGGTGAGTGCCAAATTATTGTCCAGTTTTCTCATTTACCTTATTTTTTAGTCTTTGGCTATAAGATCTTCTTTTTCCTGTCAGGATCTTTCTTTTTCTTTCGTGCCTCAATTGCAGAGTCCACTATGCTGTTGGGACATTCCCACATTCCCAGAGAGTCGATGTTGGGGCTTTCTGGTGGAATGTGACCATCAGCAGTGATAGGCTTGATAGCGTTGTAGTGCTCAACCTGGCTCTACGCTCTTCTCTCTTCTGACTGGGCAGAAAATGGTTGCCTTTCGTCATGTTGGAGACACTTCTTCCCTTGGTGTACTCTCAAGGCTCTGACAGTTATCTTCCTCCAACCTTCTCATTATGCCATTCCATTCGTTACTGAGGTCTGTCCTGGTTGGTCTTTCTTCTTTCCCAGCTCTCAGTGGACTGTGAGTTGTCTTGTTTTCTACAGTTGTAACTCAATTGACAAAACTGTTTCCTTTTTTGCACCACAGATGGAAATAACTCAGAACAACAAAATTTAAAATGAAAAATGAATTTACACGCTTCATTCAGCAGCATCTTAAAAGCTTTAAAATGAGTAGTTATAAATAGAGCTTGTGAGTATTTTGCTTCAACTATTGGCTCTAATGGCCATTCATTAAAATATCTAAAAAATTAAACTTCCTCCTTGTTTTTGCACAAATATTTTGCACACATGACATCATCACGCATGTACAGTGGAAACTGCTTATAGTGATCTTAGCTTACACCAAAAAGAAAGAACATAATCTGTGGGAGTCGTCGATGAGCCGGGAGCAGGAAGGTGAGGAAGCCAGAAGAACAATCCAGACACACAGATGGGAGACACGAGGGAGATCCACGAGGGAGATCCACGGGGGAGATCCACGAGGGAGGAACAGGGCCAGGTCAGGTGGGGGTGGAAAGGGTCAGGAAGTGGAGGCAGGGAAAGTCGGCGATACAGAGTCTTTCCAGAACAACAGAGGGAGACATAAATGGAGGCGTCGGACCTGTAACCAGCTGAAATGAGGGGACTGCAGCCTGCGCTGGAACCTGACACAGAAGCGTGGGATGAAACGTGGCTGGAGCTGAGGTAGATCTGGAGCTGGGCTCACAGGTGAGGTTACTTGCGGGAACAAAGAACAAACAGACAGAGGAGGAAATGACACAAAAGAGTACGGGACTGGCAATAGAAATAAAAACAAAGCAGGTGAAAATCCTGGTGAGCAGCTTGTGACACCTTTCAGCATGACAGTGACCCCAGGAATACATCCAAAGGAGCAACACAGCTGCTTCACCAAATGAAAATCAAAGTTTAATAATGGCCCAGCCAGAGCTCCAAGCTAAATCCAATTGAAAATTTGTAGGGTGACCTGAAGAGGGCTGTGCACAAGGGACAGCCAGATCTGAAGGAAGAGTGGGCAAACATTGCCAGGTCAAGATGTGGCATGCTAACAGACTTCTACCCAAGAAATGCTGGAATTAAATCAAAGGGTACATCAACAGAGTATTAGTTTAAGGATGTGCACACTTACACAGCCAGCTTTATTGTACATTTTTTATTTTTTATACTTTCCCCCTAACAGATCTGTTTGTTTTTCAATTCAATTGTTCTGGGTAACATTGAAGGTGGAAAAAGTTTTGGAATGATTTACCATCGTCTCAAAAATCTGGCATTTTAACAAGGGTTTGTGCACTTTTTATATCCACTGTAGATGGCCTTACATGGATTGTTATAGTAACGTTTAAAAGACCAAACAAGATATATTATGATTAATTTGTATGAGGCTTTAAACAATTATAATCAACAGCTGTAACTGTAAGAGAGGCATCACAATGATAAAATAGTATTGGCACTAACTAAGACTGATCTTGTGCCGGTCTAATGACAGGTCCTGCTCTGGGTAGCACCTGTCATACGGTAAGACTTGGCACTTCTGCCCGCACCCAGCACAGAAAGATCCAAACTCAGCCATTGGCAGAGTTTAGTCATAGGATCCTAATACCACCATCTTAAAAGCTGAAGTACTTATGCCGGCTTTTTCCATTTTTAGATTTTTACGTTTAGATTTTGTCAAAAGTAAAACTTAACATGACTACAATATTACTTTCGATTTCCACTGTGCTCCAGACTGGTATCGTAATTTTTAAATTCGTATAGATTAGTTTTATCCATTGAATTTATTCATTCGTAATTGGATATTAATTTATGGGTATCGGTCCCTCGGCGCCCTCTAGTGAATGTACATATGAAGTAGTCACTTTGTAATAATCAAAAAGACATTAAAAACAAGCAAATTCCAATCTAAACTCCTCTATTTTATGAAATGAAAGTGATTATAAACAGCATAGTTCTATTACGGACTGTAAAACACCAGATGTCTATGGGAGAAAATGTAAATATCGTGCCACTTTCGTCATAAATGTAAAACTAAACCAGAAAAGCGAACATCTGGATTTAAAAGCAATGAGCGTGTTTATGTTTCAGCGGATTCGGCATTTTGTGATGGATCGTGTTTGACATCTATTCTATTTCATCAACATTATTATGATTACTGCACAGAAAGCACTGAGAATTTTAACAACCGCCTAAGAATAATGCAGCGTCTCCGGAGAATGGCCGTCTTTTTCAAATGAGATTTCCCTTTTATATTTCATAACTGGGGGGGGGGTGGGCATTCAAAATTTTCGCATTATATATAGTGCCTTAACAACAAAGGAAATGTATGTGTTTTCAGTCAGACGTTTGAAGTGGACTGTGATACAAAAATTTGGTGCTTTCTGTTTCCTTTTTCCTAAACTGCTCTTTAGAAGCACAACAATAATAATAAAACCAGTAATATAGGGAATATCTGCATAACACGCCAGCCTGCTGGATATCAACCCTCCGGCAGCATGAAGGGACCGTAGATATATGGTCTGCGGGCGAAGAGCCTGGTTTTAGCTATAAGTCAGCAGTACATGAGGTGCTCCGGTTTGGTCAATACCCTGTAGATCGTGCGCTGTTAGGAAAGGGAACGAGGATACCCTTAAAAAGACATGTCAGCTGCCTCAGACTTATATGGGGTGCAGATGAACTGGAAATCCTAAAGCGCGGTCAAAAGGCAGATTTGTGAGGCAAAGAGCCCACCTGCTTAGGGCACATCTGACGAGAGAGAGGACTCGGCACATGTTGCTTTGTCCCGGTTCTCCCTCATTACAGAATCCGCAGCCCCTCCATAAGCACTGAAGTGGCAGCCAGGAGACCTACGGGATTAGTCTGAACCGCTGCCTTTGTTTACATTAGATTAATCCCTTGTTCAGTTAATCCCAGACCAACCACTGTAACAATTTGGACACTGACATGGAGGGGGGACCTCGGTCACCTTCTTGCAGTTTCGGGGGCTTCACGTCTATGCTGCAAAGCAAAGAGGCAGTATGCGCATTCTCTGCGCACGGGGTGCCAGGAGGAGCTGCGTTTAATGTGCACGGATTCGCTCTGCATGGAGCTGCAGTCCCCCTGGTCAGAGAAGCTGAGCTGTCAATAATAAAACACACCCGCCCCCCTAGAAACACACCTCCTCCAGCAACAGACGAGGCCGTCATACCTGCCAAACGCGTTTGCTGGGACTACTGGATAAGCGCCGACAGTGAGTGCAGTTTGCCAGTGTCGGTATGAAATACATATAGTTTTGGGTGAGAAAGGGGGGACCGAATCGAAGGCTTTTGTAAGTGTCACGGCCCATCCGAGACATAAAGCGCATGATGGTTATCTATAAGAAGAGCCCTGGGGTCCTCTTGCGGCCCGAACTCACGTGCGCCCCCTGGTGGCGGGTGACCATGCCGTGCCCGAACTAGGAAGAGGAAACCGACGCATAAAGCAGGATACCTGCTTCCATATCAGCTTTGCGGACGCATATACAGACGAAATAAAGCTAGCCGGCGGATCGAAGGCAGAATTCACACTGCGGACAAGAGTGGCGTCTGAGTAAACCCTAAAGCTTTTCTTAGGAGAACATGGCAGACGGGGGGGATTTAGACGGAGACGACGATCCGCCTAATATCGGCAATCCAGTGGTGACGGTTTCGGATCTGTCCGGCACCTCGCCCGCAGGTATCCGACATTAACCGTCCGACGCTTTTGCTCCATGTATTAGGAACGTTGCAGTGAGTGCAGGTAAATAGACTTCAAAATATTACGGGGTCCACAGGACTCCGCCATGGGCGGTGCTGTCAGTCATCAAGGGGCGGGTAAAAAAAAACGACGTCTCATTGGTCCACTCACTGACTGACGGGTCGAAAGCCCGTCCCTTCTGTCCCTCCGATCCGCATGCTGTCTGTTATTTATAACTTTGGTGTTTAAATGAGTTCATTTGCTTCTCGGATTTTTTTTCAGATGTAATTCACATAACCTGCAGCTTTATAGCTAGTCTTTATAAATGGCGAATGTCGTTCCTTCCTTTGTGGTCCAAGAGTTTGACTCACTCTGAATTCCATCTCCCGACTTCCCACCCCCAGGCCGTAATTTGAAGGAGTGGTTGCAGGAGCAGTACTGTGACAAGCCGCTGGAGCAGTGTGATGACATGCGGCTGCACAATGCTGCCTACGTGGGCGACCTGGACACGTTGCACAGCCTGCTGCAGGAGGACACCTTTAAACGGTAAGGCAGGCTGCCTGACTGTATGTTGACTAAATGCTTTTCATACACTGCTGTGGGTTTCGCTGCATATCCACAAAATTTACTTACCCACATCTTGACCGCAACCTGACTTCACTGACCACATGCAGGCGCATCAATGAGAAGTCGGTTTGGTGCTGCGGCTGGCTCCCGTGCACCCCACTGCGCATCGCTGCCACGGCAGGTCACAGCGACTGCGTGGCCTTCCTCATCAGCCAGGGTGCTGAGGTGGACCTGGTTGACGTCAAGGGCCAGACTGCACTCTATGTGGCCGTAGTCAATGGGCACCTGGACTGTGTGCGAATCTTGCTGGAGGCAGGCGCAGACCCCAACGGCAGCCGGCACCACCGCAGCACGCCTGTTTACCACGCCTCACGGGTGGGCAGGGTGGACATCCTCAGGGAGCTCATCAGGTAAGCGCCCCCCCTGAGAGGCGGCCCCACTGCAGAGCTGGCATAGGAGCCTGACCTTCCGCACCCCCCAGGTTCGATGCAGACGTGGACGTGGACCACCAGCTGGGGCCGCGGCCGCTGTTCAGTGCCCGCACGCTGTCCTCGCTGGTGGTGTGCCCCCTGTACATCAGCGCCGCCTATCACCACCTGGGCTGCTTCCGTGTGCTGCTGCAGGCGGGAGCCGACCCCGACTACAACTACACGGGCCCGGTGTGCCGCGAGGCACTGCAGCGGGGCCTCGCCGCCTGCCTGCTGGACGCCGTGCTGCGGCACGGGTGCGAGCCGGCCTTCGTTCAGCTGCTGCTGGAGCACGGCGCCAAGCCCAACCTGGTGCCCTGGGACGAGCATCCTGACTTGGAGCCTGTGGGGCGCGTCAGGCTCAGGGTGGAGCCTGAGGCCTTACGACTTTACCGGGAGGCTCGTAGTGAGTGACCTTTCAGCACTGCAGAAAAAGACACGCCCCTTTGAAAACTCACCCTTGTCTGAGAACCCGCCCCTTTCATGTGACACCCCCCCCGACACCCACTACTACAGGGGACCCCCTGCCCCTTCAACATAACAGACATCAGTCATTCTACACAGTCTGAGACATGATCAGTTAATAACTTTCCTGATTTTCTAGATAACATTGTGTCTCTGTCCCCGCTACTCCCAGGGACGCCTCGGAGGCTGACCCACCTCTGCCGCATCCGTGTCCGCCGGGCACTTGGAAAATGTCATCTGGGGTCCATCCCGTCCCTCCCCCTGCCTGATGCTATCAAGCTGTTTCTGCTGCATGAGGATTGCTGACCCCTGACTACGCAGCGTGGACGGGGTTGTTGGCATTTCTCTTTCAGGGGAACCCCCCCGTTTTTCCATTCACCCCCTCTACCATCCGCTCCCCAGCCTGGTGGCTGTGAGGTTTGGCTTCAAGCACAGAAATGGGTGGGACTTACCTTTGGGAAACGCACTTCCACACCTACTTGGGAAGGCATGGGGGCTGCTGCACTGGGGACTGGACTGAGAGCAAATGCAGTGGGGGCTTGACCCCATCACGGCTTCCCAATTTCAGAGCTGCCACCATTTACGGAGCATCGAGGGTGCTGTGCCCATGCAGACTGTCAGACATGCCACCCAGTAGTGTGGTAGCGTCACTCTGGGCCCACGGCCATCACTGGACCATGTGCTTGTCTGTCTTTTGTGGTTCTTGTGCTCACTAAGCCCTACCCCTTTGCTGTTGGTCACTGTACAGTGTTGATGTATGGTGTCTTCGTGGTGCCTATTTACCTTGTGGACGTGGCTTATTGGCATCAGTCTGAGCCTTGACAATCTCACCGCCTGCGTCTGTGTGAAGGCAATAAACTCTCCCCTCCCCGGTCATGCTGTGGTTCCTTCCCTGCATCAGAAAATGTCAACCGGTGGGTGAGGCCGGTCAGGTGACTGCATGCCTGACCTGTTGCTGTTTCTGCATAGCCTGACATCCTCGGGAAATGGGCAGCCACAAATAACAGAAAAGTCCAGATTCCCATGTAACTCATAGTCAGCATCTGTCCCTGGATGAGGTTCTATCTATCAGCATTAAAAACTTGTTTTCCTGCTTGTCGTCACACAGAAACCACAAAGAGCAGAGAGGGTTGGCAGTGTGGGAACCCACTGTCGGTGGGTGGGGGTTGAACCCAGCCCCAAACACTGGGCTCTCCCTCATGGCTCCATTTCCGCTTCCTTGTGCTGGGTGGAGTTCTTTGTCCCCTGTCCTGAAGGGCAGCTGTCATGCAGTCATGGGGGGACAGGATTTTCTGTAATTTCTTCATGTTTTTCATTAAGTTAATTTGGCCTCTGCTGTTAGTTCAGCAGTTCAGTCACTTTATGACGTAGCACCTGATTAATAGTGGTTTTCTCCTTTTTCTTTTGTTTAATCTCTATCCTTGACATGCACATGGACTAGCAGGAATTTCCAGAATGTTTGTCTAAAAACATTTTCTTATCAATATAAATAGTGCAGAAACACTGCCTCTGATTGCACACAATGGCCATGGAAACACATCAAATATGTATCTTTCAAAGGAAGCCTAATTTGCAGAAGTGCATTTTTTGGAGCCGCTTAGTGCCCTGGAGTGTCAAGAGCATCTTCGGCATCACAGATTTATGTTTCGCAGTGAATTTTCCCAGCAGGAATTTCTGAAACTTTGTGCTGAAAGTGTGTCATACGAACACAGATTTTTACAGATGGATGTGGAGATAGTATTCAGAAAACTCAGTGATGCAACATTTACATGGGCGTGTGATCTGAATCAGTCTTGGTGTGACATCTGCTTAGAGAAAAACCCTCATAAGATTATGAGTTTTTAAATGTTGGATAAAAAGTCAGATGTACAGTTAATATGTACACATTGATGGTTGTTTACAAATCGCATTGTGAGAAATTCTTAGAAACTGGTAAAATGTGGGTCAAATTCTGTATTGGAACAAAGATGATTTTACTGTAAATAATGTCATGCTGAGGGCTAATTCTCCCCATATGGTGCTGTGAAACCTTTAGAAATATCTGTCCTCTGTCCCTCTTCCTCTGTCATGGGAAAATCATCTATATTGTTAATTGCATTCAGTGCATCATGTATAGGAGGTGAGGAAATGTAATAGATGGTCCTAAAACTGGCCACAGAGACCCTGGGGGCCCGTATCCAAGCTGGGGGGGGGGGCTTGCTTGTGAAATCAAGCAGGAACTGCCCCCCTGACTAAACCTCAACACAAAGATTTGGATGGAATGCCAGTTCCCACTGTGGGAATGTGGGAAAAGGGTTTTCCTAAAGTTCGGAATCCCACGGTTTAACCTGTGGGCTCAGAAAGCAGGGAAGGGGGCTGAGGAAGAGGGGGCTGCCTACACCCCCCCCCCCCCCAATGGCACTGTAAATCTGCACTGTATGCATTTCACAAAGGGGACCTCGCCAGTGTGCATCATTAGCATCTCTATGGCAACACCTACCCACCCCCCTCCACCATCGCAAACACAGTAAATGCAAGTGAACAAGCCAGCA
Source organism: Mormyrus proboscirostris (assembly GCA_026779585.1). Lineage (NCBI taxonomy): Eukaryota > Metazoa > Chordata > Actinopteri > Osteoglossiformes > Mormyridae > Mormyrus > Mormyrus proboscirostris. Next base: position 52,835,997 of record JAODKF010000001.1, read on the forward strand.
AGGTTATGTTTGCCCTGTTTAACCCCCACAGCAGAAATTTGTCTCGTCCCGACCATGGCCTGGGATGAGAAAAAAAACAGTCATGTTAGTCATTTAGTCATTTAGAATGTTCATTACTGTATGCGACAGAGAGTGAAAGTTACTCACAGGTATACACAGCCAGTGGTCTTCCGCCAGTACAATCACGAGCAGGGGGCACTGTAGCTAAGGCAGTGGTCCAGGTCAACCAATGGTGGTTTAGTTAAGTGGCGCTGCATCAGAGGTTCACACAGCTGGGCTGAAAGGTCACTTGCTCATTGTGGCAGACAAGCTTCAACTTTCACCAGAAATCCCCGGAGGCAGCGTTCAGTAGCGTTCAGTGTTCAGGGGACACAGGTTAGACTGATCACCAGAAATTCCCGGGGGCAGCGTTCAGTAGCATTCAGTGTTCAGGGGACACAGGTTAGACTGATCACCAGAAATCCCCGGAGGCAGCGTTCAGTAGCGTTCAGTGTTCAGGGGACACAGGTTAGACTGATCACCAGAAATTCCTGGAGGCAGCGTTCAGTAGCGTTCAGTGTTCAGGGGACACAGGTTAGACTCACCAGGCTCACTGACCAGAACTGATAATTGTCTGAATGGAAATCAAAAGCTTGGCTTTGGGATTCCTGGCAGCCTGAAGATGCAGGGCATCCTGCTCCAATTCCTGGCTCATCCATCTTGCTCCACCCTTCCACTCCTCGTTCCTGAAGACACCTCAACATCATGACTGACATGCTTTATAATTAGTCAACAAAGTTAAGCCCTTCATTTGCTGCTTCTGTGTTGCTATTCATTTTGTCATTAGGTTTAGTGAGATTTTTGTCACACCAGGGGACACAAAGTCACATCCTTATGACCAGAATTAGGTGCCAGACACTGGAGGGACAAGCAGGCCTCGGACAGCACCCCCTAGGTCTCAGGCAGAGAACCCACTACCCTCCCTCTGATGAGCTGGGCGCCTGACTCGATTTTCTTTTCTACAAAGCTGCTCAATGTTATTAAAGTCGGGGAAAGACAAAAGATAAATAGTTAGTGGAAAGTCGTGCAAAACTCAAGAAAATTCCCCTGGTGAGACCCAGACAAAGAGGCTCTGTTCCTGCTGACGTGATGCCCCGTTTTCAGACCGCATTGGAACCCTGGTTCCCCCGTCAATCACCGCCATTGTCGTAAACAGGAGGCTCTGTTTAGGTTCGGAGCGGCTCCAGCAAATAGCAGGTCCAAGCAGGCCCAGTGCGTGGAGGTCCTGGTTCCTGCTTTTGTGCATTTTGTTCTGTTAAAAACCCGCCTGGAGGTTTGGGGTGGGGCAAGTGTTTTCATGGCAGCAAACATTTCAGCTCTTGGTACTTTTCACATCAGCAGACGATGGCTGCCATGTCTTTCTGATATAAAGGGGGCCTGTGGAAGTATGGCAGAGGCGCAGGGAGGTGGGGGTGACAGGAGGAGCTAGTGAGATGTGAGGGGAGGCCAGGGGAGATGCAACATGCAACATGACTGGCTGCAGTTGTTTTCCAGTGTTTGGCAGACAAGAGACATGCCAAGCAGCTGACTGGACCTGGCTTTACATGGGCTTGTCTTTGAGCCTGTGTCTGTTTCCGAGCCGTTGCTGCCCACAACAAGCCCAGATGAAGCATCCGCTGGCCTGGCACCCGCTGGCCTGGCACCCCCTGGCACGGTCCCCACAGCTCCAGATCCTGGCGAAGATCAACATACTGGGGTGCAGGGTGTATAAGACATCGACTGCGTGACTAGTTGATGATGGGGGCCGAGGGTGGAACCTCCACCAAAATACATGGCTGCTCTCTGCTGGGGGTCAAAGAGCCACCATCTGCCACTTGGGGCTTGGGGAGCGAGTTATACTTGTTTATTTTAAGCCTCTGGTAAATGAGAGACCTTCCTGTCAGGACTGTGAACCGCAGGGTCCAGTTGAGTGGTTCACACAGCTCAGTCGGGTGCGTGTGGATGAACCGTGCCTGGGTGTGTCTGCCAGTGCTCTCAGGCCTCTCCCTCTAAAGTCAAGCAGTCTGCAATCCTGCAGGTTGCTCTGTATCCTTTAGCTCTTTGCTGAGTCATTTATGATTCATTTTATATATTCAGCAGAGGAAAACGTCGTGATAAGCTGGGTGTCCTGAGGCTGGAGTCAAAGGGTACTGTGGAAAAGAAGGCGACGTTCTGTATTTTCATGACCAGTTTGGATGGCTTTTACATTTCAGAGTTTCTCTAAAGGCAGAAAAGCATGATGCATGCACCAGGTACAACTCAAGATATCCAGTTTCTGAGAGGATGTTGCTGACTCCAGAACCTCCCATTCAAGAAAGTCCCATTCCAGACTCTTCCATTCCAGAACTTCCATTCCCTCTCAAACCACAGCAGTTAAAATTTTCCACCAAACAAATGCCTTTTTCAGTCAGATGGATCAAAGGAAATATTTTGTTCAGTGAGACACAATTTTCAGATTTGTTGCTGAAGCCCAAACATGCAAGGGACAGAAGAACAGCCCTGCAATGCCCCCAGGAGACCCCAACACCGTGATAGTGTGGAGAGCATGACTCGCATCAGTGGACCTTGCTGCATATAGGTGACCTCCCCATGTCGCCCCTGCGTCCGATGCACCTCACCAATATGCCTTTATTTCACACTCAACCATTTTCATTTGCCAGGACTGTGGGTGGTCTAAGCCCTAGAAACAGAGCCAAGAGTTCTGGAAAAGAGTGGCCTGTGTGGAAATGCCACAGTGAGCACAGAGAAGACTGGCCGGATGACCTGGGCCGACGCTATGAAAATGCTACATTAGTGCTGTAAATGTAACCAGGTTTCAGGACTGTCCACTACAGGCAGTGCATTATGGGTGAAGCTGGGCTGTTTGGCTATATTTCGCAAATGCAGGCTACAAATGTGGCCCTGACTGGCCCCTAACAGCCGAACCCACGTTATTATGGGGGGTGGGGGGGTGGGATTTCTTGGCTGTAGTACCTCCTTGTCCAGATGGGAGTCTGCACTCTTCTGCAGGGGAAAGCAGCCTGCAGGCCGGGCTGCCTGGGCACCATGGGGGTGAAGGGGGTGGGGGGCATTGGCCTGATGGAGGTCACCCCCAGTGCCTGGCGCAGCCCCTCTGACGTCTGCCTATTTACACTGTGTCACTCTTAGGCCCTTGAGTACGGCCCTTAACCCCAGTGGCTTCAGAGACTGGCTGGCTTTTTTAGCATCTGCTAAATAAATTAATGTACAGTAAAACCTCAGATTGCGAGCATAATTCATTCCGGAAATATGCTCGTAATCCAAAGCTCTTGTATATGAAAGCGAATTTTCCCATTAGAAATAATTATTCATTCCACAACCAAAAATATTCATAAAAATAGTATAAAATATAAAGTAAAAATACACAAAACAAATTAACCTGCACTTTACCTTTGAAAAGAATCATGGATGGTGTGAGGAAGAGGAGAGGAGAGGAGAAGAGGAGGGTTATTTTGTAGGACGACTTTCACTATAACTAACGGAATCACTGCTATCTG
>JAODKF010000001.1:52839629-52844629 GCA_026779585.1 Mormyrus proboscirostris
CGCCGACTGGGACCGAGCATGGGAAACGATTACCCACAATCCCGCAGCGAGAGAGAGAGAGAGAGAGAGAGAGAGAGCGAGAGAGAGAGAGAGAGAGAGAGGAACCATCGGCTCAGTTGTGATCACGTGACGCTCAGCAGACAAATTGTATACGTAATACTTGTATTGCAAAACCTCGCTTGTTTATCAAGTTTCAAATTTTTGCTCGTCTTGCAAAACACTCGCAAATCAAGTTACTCGCAATCCGAGGTTTGACTGTAATGTAATTTATGTATGAATAGGAGGGTAATTAAACCTGAAGGCTCAATCCTCCCCCAGCTGCCCAGCGTGATCACAGGGCACACTCTATCACACTGCCAGTGCATCCCACCCTCCCATCCCGAGATGAAAACCCAGCCCTTGGCGGCCACAGCCTGTCCTGAGGCTTTTGGGGTCACTGCCCTGGGATACTGTAATCACATCATCTTCTGCTGGCTTCCTGGCTTTGCTTTCTTCGGCAGGAAGGAGCCTCTTCAGTGTCCTCCTGACACCACCATTGTTTGCTCCACCCAGAAAACAGTGGTGTGTCTCTAGAGATGGTTGTGTATTTGCATCCTGAAAAGTTTTCAAATGTATCCTGCAGCTAAATCCTGCCCCCTAGAGGTAGATGTGGAGCCTGGGGGCGGCAACAGGAGATCGCCCTCAGCATGCTGAAACAACTTCTGTTGAACTTCTTGGATCCTGCTTTGCACCCAGGACAGTGGCCTCATGGCATGCCTGGGGATGGAACTCATGCAGAGTGGGATATGACTTTTAGGAGAAGTGTGTCTTCTGTCCAAGATGCACAAGCATTTCAGGAAAATGCAACTCATTGAACAGGAATGTTTTCCTGGCTGACAGGAGTTGGATAGTGAAAGGTGACTTAGATGATTTAATATTCTGTTTTTCAGACGATAGATGGATAGATAGATAGATAGATAGATAGATAGATAGACACTTTATTAATCCTAAGGGAAATTTCAGGTTAACACACATTTAGACAGCTAAAAAGTCATTTAAACATTAATAGACAGTAACAATAAATAATAAATGACAATAAGCAGTAACAGTGCATATCAGAATGTCAGGAAATTTTTTGCATAGAATTCCATAGTAACAGTCACTCATAAATGATTGTGCCTAAGGGGATCCAGTCTATTCAGCCCCCCCTCCACCCAATCCAGGTTCAGTTATGCAGGTTAGTGTTTCCCTCACGCTCCCCAGACCCCCTCCACACACACACACACACACACACACACACACACACACACACACACAAAACAAAAACATAAGCCAAACACTTTTTTGAGGGGGGGTCTACGCACGGACCCTACTGTGCCCCCTGCTGCTGAGTGTGTGCCATGCAAAAGCACTTCGCGTGAACAGCATTGGCTCCAAGTGAGGGTCGGACACAAACAACACAAGTACCAAATGCCCATGTCCTCTGAACACTGTATGTGCCACTGCAGGCATGAATTCCTGGTAAATACAGAGTTAGAGAGGAGGGTGAAGTGTTTCTGCACCACACAAAGTATTAATCTACAGTAACTCGCTTTCTTTCAAGCAAAACATCTATGACTCCATATTTATGCAGTGAAAAAAAACACCCTTAACTGATAAGTAAATCAGGAATGATAAGTACAAGCATTTATTCAGCCTATCGAGGTTTCAATTTAACCAGTGCACTGGTTACCTGAAAGGAATGTGAATGGATCCGAGTCCTAATGAAGCGCGCCGGCTGCCTTTCATGACCGTGGTGTGCTGCTGGTTCTGAAGGTGCCAAAGTGGGGCTCTGCGGCAGATAGCAACAAACCACGAAATGCCAGCTAATAAGTAACAATATGTTGGTCGCACAATGTGCCTGGATGTTCGTATTTCTGCTGGGCTAAATTTGCCATGACTCCAAGCCTGTGGGGCTATTCAGGATGTTATGGGAAGGAAGCGGAGAAGCGTGATAAACTGCGGTCTGTTCTGCCTGCATGGTGAAATGCGTGAGCTGATAGTCAAACTATTAAATAAATTACCGAAAATCGCACGACGCCGCTTATCCGTCAAACCATCTCTGTGTTTAATCACGTTACCATGAAAAGAAAGGAACTTGAAAAGAAACACACACATAATCAATCTGTAATATATGTCAGTCGTATTGTTTTGTTGTTTCATTCTGACTCCCATGTAGACGGAGGACTTCAAACTAAAGACTGATTTCTAACAGATGTGTTTGTGCGCTGCTTTCCAGGACCTTTCAGTGCTAAGTTCGCCTTAGACCTGGAAGTCTCCAAGCATCAGGAATACTCAAGTGAATTAGCACTAAAACTGAGACTGACGCTGTTTTAGCGTAAGGCCACAGGTCTTCGGGTGATCAGTGTGTGGGCGAAACAGCTTATAAAAAGCACGAAACCCCTAATAAAGGATGTGAGTGTCTGAGTTTCGATTGTTTCGGCTGATTTAAACTGGAGACCTGCATCTGACAGCATCTTGAAAGTAATGCTCTGGAGGTCAGTGCGGCAGCAGTATATGACAGGAACTGCGTCGTCCGCCTGCTTAAGCTTCAGGGACGTTTATTAACCAGGGTCCTGGCTCCTGTTATGCACTGTGCGTTTTCACTGTTATTAGTTTGAGTCTTTATTTGCTTCATATCAATGAGTGCGCATTCTCACTCTGTTTTCAATCACCTCTTAAGATTCCCAGGTTCTTAGTTTTTAGCTTATTCATTTCACATATTAAAGAAAAACAAGAATGGCAGTGGTTCAAATGTAAATTTCAATTTTGTACTATTGTTTACACTGCAAAATTTAACAGTAAATATACCTAAGAAGTCGAGAAATTCTTTTGCTTATTGGTCATTTGTTAAAAAAAACTTTCTAATAGAAGAGTTTGATACAAAGATCATTTGATTGTTCATAATCTTATTTGATGAATGTCTTGAGCTTTAACATATTTTTTCAGAACAAGACAATTTCAGTTCTTGTTGTGCACTTTGGTGCTATGTCATTGTACAGGGCTATGTCTTTCTACAGCCTAATGAAGATACGTACACACCACTTACACCATATAAAATGTATATACGCAAAGATGTATCAAAATATAGTAAATTTCCTTGGACAAACTCACACTGCACAGCCAAATGATGCTTAGCATATGTTAACAGGAGCCATTATATATACCTCCATTAAAGAAACCCACTGCCACCAGTCACTGGTTTAATAGCTCCACCTGGGATTATTCCATAAAGAAGGATTTCTCAGTTACTTGGGTTAACTTCAGCTAGAAGTTATGACTGTCCAATAAGAGTTTAAGTAAGGAGCATTCATGTGAATTCTAGCTTAAGTTAACCCAGCGATTTAAGAAAGCTTGCGCTGTGGAACACCCCCTTAGTCACGCTATCACTGTAGCTACAGCGCTCTCCGCAATTAACCCCTTGTAAAGATTTGTAAAAAGGGTTAGAAAAAATCCAACTTTTGGTGGAGGAGCTTCATGTCATACTGAAAAATTGAGAAAAATCCAGTCTTTCATTAACATAAATTAAAAACACATGTGCCATGATTATTGGCACCACTGGAAATTATACTGAACACAGTGTAACTGAAGCATGTTTCCCTGTAAATTGTACATCTTTGAGTTGATTGGAGTGAATAGGAATCTTCCAGCTGTAATCCATGACTTCCTGATTAACTGGGGTACAAACGTGAGGAGTCAAATTCCCTTATTCATCCATCAACATGGGAAAGATAAGAGAACACAGACCAAATGAGGGAGAAGTGTGTGACCTTCATAAGTCAGGGAATGAGTATTAAATAGGTACTCGCCTTAAAATATCCATTTGTACTGTTGGGGCAATAATAATAATAAAAACGTGGACATCAACTGGAACTGTTACAAACCAGCCAGGAAGAGGACCCAAGTTTATTTTGCCACCATGTACAGTGAGGAGGATCGTAAGAGAGGAAGAAACATCCCTAATGCTGACTGTTGGTGAATTACAAGACCGAGTAAAATCTTGGTGTCTCTGAAAAAATTAGATGCCCTCTTCATACTAAAAGATTATTTGGAAGGTATGACAGAAAAAGCATATTTTTTGTCAGTTAACCACAAACGTAAACACCTGGAGTTTATGAAACACTACTACAACTTTCAATGGAACCAAATTTAATAGCCCGATGAAACAAAAATGGAGGATTTTGGCAATAAACATAAAGTGGGTTTGGCATAAAAAGATGGATGGCTTTAACAAAAAGAACCTTATCCCAAATGCAAAATATGGTGGAGGTTCTGTGATGTCGTGAGGCTGTTTTTCCTCTAAAGGCCCTGGAAACCTTGTTTGGGTACATGGCACTATGGACTGCATGAAATATCGGGACATTTTAAATCATAATTTGACTGCTGCTGCCAGGGAACTAAAACTGGGCCGTCATTGGATCTTCCAGTCGGACAGTGATCCTAAGCACATGTGCAAATCAACATAAAAATGGTTAGCTGACCGCAGAATCAAGCTTCTGCCATGGCCATCTCAGTCGCCTGACCTGAACCCCACTGAAAACCTGTGGGCTGAGCTGAAGAGGAGAGTGCACAGGAGAGGGCCTAGAACCCTGGGTGATCTGGAGAGATTCTGTACAGAGGAATGGATGCAGATGCCCTGCTCTGTATTCTGCAACCTTATAAAATGTTATAGGAGACTCAGGGCTGTTATACTGGCAAAGGGAGGTTGTACAAAGTATTAAAAGCAGGGGTGCCAATAATTGTGGCACATGTGTTTTTACATCCATCACCACTTAATCCAATAATGGGTCGCAGGGGAGATCAGAACCTATCCTGGGAACAACAGGCACCAACATGCCACAGAGTCGCCAAATAACCTACCACACACAGCCGGAGGAAACCAGAGCCCCCAGCAGAAACCCACACAAAAACAGGGAGAGCATGCAAACTCCAGAAAGGTCCGACACCTGACCTGGTGACTGAACTCCAGACCTTCTTCCAGT
>JAODKF010000001.1:52891169-52907887 GCA_026779585.1 Mormyrus proboscirostris
ACTGGGAAAAATCCATCTCAAACATACAGTATGTTTCTGTGGGTGTGTGTGTGTGTGTGTGTGTGGGTGTGTGTGTGGTGGGGGGGGGGGGGATGTGCCCTAGGTGATGCCACTCAGACAAAAGTAGATCCCACCAGAAGGCCTGTCCAGAGGGGAGGGAAAGGTTGATTACTAAGGAAGCGTAGAAGTGACTTGGGGCCCTCAGACATCCAGAGCAGCTGCACAGAAGATGACCATAAGCCAGGAACTCAGCATGGATCAAGTCCTTAAGAAAACTGCAGCACTTAGAACAAACATCCCATAATAGAGCTGAAAAAAACACCGGGGGGCAGACTGTAGGGGGAAGCAGGTAAGCATGAGCCTAATCTGGCAACCACGACCGTAAGCAGGTGACCCAAACCAGGTAACTGTAACACCGGGGGGCCAGACTGCAGGGGGACGCAGGTAAGCATGAGCCTAATCTGGTGACCACGACCGTAAGCAGGTGACCCAGACCAGGTAACTGTAACCTAGCACCGCCATTCTCTAACAGGCAGTTATGCCACACGGACTTCCAGAGAGGAGCTGAGAGGCTGTTCAGACAGTTCCACCATCATACCCCAAGGATGAGCATCCTGGGTAATCACAGTAGCAGGTCCCACAGCTTTGGGATGTCCTGCTGACAGGACATGCCCTACAGGGCCTGATAACACCCTGAGAGGGCAAGGAGGAGTGCAGAATTCACAGCCTGCCTGGCATCTTTTAGAGAGAGTGGATTCTGAGTGTATTGCAAGGTCAGGGCATTAACAACGCGACATGGTCGAGTGCGCCCTCATTTCCTCTCTACTGCCAGAAGCCTAATATTCATTCTCAGGAAGCCATTTATACACACAAACAAAATTCGCAACCAGCACGACACACCTTACCTTTCAATGGATGTTTTTCCAGCAAAACCATCTATTTAAACCCAGGCATTAAGAATTACAATTTTCATTGATGACTCATCATATAAAGATGACACCCATGAGCAAAGCACAAAGATTACATAAAACCAGTGTCATGGCCACATCTCCGTACACCAACACGATTCCAAAGAAAGGGCATGGAGAGCAGGCAGAGTAAGCAGCGCACACCCAGGCTCCAGGCAATGTGGGAAGGCCGCTAGTAACCCTTCATTCACATGCCTACCAGGATGTCCATCTTCCTGGCTGCTATGGAAAACACATTTAGCCTGCTTTGGCCTGGTTCTTGATGGGCACAGTGGTGGGAAAAGCAGTCCACCTAACCTGCTGTGAGAATCATCCAATTTCCCTGATTAAAAATCAACTTGAAAATAGAAGATGAAAAGCAAATCATTATAAGTGAGAGGAACACGTGCAGTGAATCAGCCAGTCTTTGTTCACAATCCTGATCCACCTACAGCTTTTCACTGAAAGATATTTTGGAAAAAAAAAGCATCTTGCACCAATCTTAAGTGTGTACAACTGTCTTTGTATGCATCCAGCTGCTGGTCTTTGTGTGCCTGACAGAAAGCGAAGTGGGTTTGGCTTGGAAAAACAAAGGACTACTTCATTAGCTGAAAGAGGAGATACCAGAACAAAGTGGAAGGAGCCTGGTGGAGGAACAAAAGCATTTCTCCATCTCTTCATCTCTCCACCCATCTCTCCAGTCAAGGAAGGTGTTTGTAAAAATGTTAGAGTAGGACAGTGATGGCAGCTGTTTTGCCAGCCCATTTCCCTGTCTGTCTGCCTGCCGGCTGAATGACTTCAGGATGTGTAGTTCAGTGCATAAACTCCCAAAACTCCTTGTGATCTCACACCCCAGGATAGTGCACCCCCTGAAAAGTCCCATCCCGGGGCATCAGAGGGGCATTTATACCATGACAAATTCAGGGGGCCAGGACTTTGTAGGGGACTCAAAACTGCCCTGCCAACTCAGCAAAATCAACTTAGTGATTAAAAGTGCCAAACCAAGCAGGGCAGCCAGGTTGTCTAGCTACTCCCTGGCGTCATCTCCTGATCTCCTGGAAGATAAAAATGGTCCATGCACTTCAACAGCACGGGAGCAGCCGGCTGGAGTGGACTCAGCCAGTAACTGCTGACGGAATAAAAGAGCTAATTAATAAACCGTCAGGCTATGCCAAGTGCCACAGGAGGTCAGGGATTCTACCAGAGGACGGGGGAAGGACAGAACTCCACCATGGAGGCTGGGGGGGCGGAGGCAGGAGCTGCAGACCTCAAACTGATGACCCAGACAGAATCTCAGGGTATCGGTCTGGAGATGGCAGTCTGGAGCTCTGTTCTTGATTACGCCCAGCTCACCCTGAAGGAGCCTGTCCTTCACCTGACTGACTCTCCCCCCCATCACTTGGAGGCACTGGAGTCCCCTTCATTTGATCTGTGAGAGCTCTGCAGTGTAACTGGAAAATGGCTGGCCATTGTTCTCATTTCACAAGACGCAGGACCTCCAGGCAGCCATCTCTGACCTCTGCCCACCTGCCAGGTGATAACATGGGACCACGAACTGTGGCTGAATCACATCCAGGAAACCCACAGGTAGTAAATCCAGGTACACGGGCAGAACATGGCATTATGTGAGATACCCAAGCCAAGAGCGAGATCACCCTACCTGTATGGCTGTGGAAGTTCATGGTGTCCGTCACAGAGTCTGTCCCCAAGTCCCTCACCAGGCACAGCACAGAGACAGGGCTGTCCCAGCTGAACAGGTGGGGGGGGGGGGGTAGTTATGTGCAGCAGCTCTGGGAAACCGGGTGTTCCTTTATCCTGTCACCTGTGGAGGTGACGTCAGATCAAAGGACAGGTGGAGCTTAGCAACATGGACATCCGCACTTCTGACATGCTGTCCTGTCGCCAGTTACATGGCCAGTCTCTGTTGGCATGTGATCAAGGATCAATGAGCACTGAGAGACAAGTATCTCACAGAAGTAGAATCCAAAAGAAAATCACAACCTTGAGCAGAACAGATCCACTGCAGCTGCTCGAGAATCAAACTGACGGACTTCCACATGATGACCTCTGACCAGTTGTCTTACCAGAAAGTCGGCCCAGCCAGGATTGCACTGGCCAGATTTTACCAACATGACCCCAGCCGGCATCATCCTCAGAAGCAGCCCCACTTTAAACGAGAACGAGATACAATACTTTAAATCAGGACAAGACAGGTCAGTGCATTACTGCCAAAGAGGAATCTGCAGATTTGCGTCAAGGTGCAGATAAACACAGACCTCCTCCTCCCCATGTTCATACACACGCCCTCCTATCAGCTATTCCAAATATTTGACAACCCCCCAGCCCCCATTTCCTGCTAGCTCTTACCTCAACCACAAAACTAATGGGGAGGGGAGTGGGGTGTTTTTAAATACTGAGAATGTGTTTAATGACAGAGTTGAAATCAAGTGCAGTGATGTGTTGAATTCTACTCGATGTGGAGCCCCAAACACGCAGTGTTGATCGCTCAAGAGCTGCAGCGTCACCCAGATGGTAATTAAGCTATATGGTAATGCAGGAGTCCTAGCCTGCTGGCCCCTACCCTGAAGGCGGGGAATGGCGAGCAAAACGTGGAAGTCACCCAGGAGCCTGTGAGCAGCCTACTTTAGGGGTACAGGGATGGGGGGCACGCAGACATACACTCTTACACACAAACAGCCCCACACACACATACATCCACCTACACACATATAGACACCCACAAAAACATCCACGCACAGAAACAAATGTCTGCATTCATATCTTTGTGGGGACCATCCATTAATTTCTATGAGAAAAACCGTAATCCCAACACGACAACCTTTTTTGATTGCAGGCACAGGTTTTTTTATATGTAAAATTGAGTCAGCACACCTAAATAACAGTTTTTTTTTTGGTGCCCTCAGTGTAAGATATACCTAACCTCCCACCCGCACACATGCATGCACAGTCACCTCTGCAGCTTCAGTGTGATCATTACTATTTTCATCTTAAGAAGTGAAACGTTAAAGAACAGGTTCAAACTCTAACGGTGAACCTGACAGCAGCTGCCGGTGCAACAGCGTTTATCCAAAATGCCTTTATCCCCCATGTATCCAATTTACACAAAACAGTCACAATTATTAGCGGTCAGTTCAGCGCCCGTCGACGATAACCACCAGGAAACTGGTCCCCATAAGGTAAAAGAAACGGGTATTCGTCATGCTGTGGGGACATTTGGTTCCCACAAGGTAAGGTATACCTGGACCACTCACACCGGTGCTCCACCCCCGTGTCCAACCGTCAGATTCGTTCTGACACCGATCGTTCAACAACACAGTCAACTATTTTAATTAAGAATAAAGTTTGTTTGCTTAAAATCGCAGAGTTCTAGAGAATTTCGCAGAATTTAATTTCAAAATAATAAATATTAAGTGTCAGATGAACACCATGCCCCGCACTTTTAGCGAACCGGGGTAACGCCCGCGGGACCTCGGAGGGAAGCTGCTGTGAGGGGTGACCCAGCTCGTTCATATTTTATATTAATTCCTTATGAACTCCCAATCTGCTGAATTAGAAGAATCATTTCGAGGTTTCCCACACTGTAAAAGCGACCCAGAGAGCCCGAAATTAAACTTCAAAAAGTGGCTCCATATTACGAGGGACCACTTCGGCTCAGACAGAACTCCCCATCTTCCCAGGACCTGACGCGGCCGCTTCAAAGCCCCCGCCGCCCAAAGCACTGCTTTCCGTCCTGGCCGGGCGTCCCCCGCCTACAATGAGCCCCTGTAATGTCACTATAGGCCGACTGTCACAACGTGCGCTACCCGCTGGGTGAATATGAAGGGAGACCCCTGTAAGTGCCAGATCCAGCTCATGTCTGTCCCAAGTCTGGCTTGGATCCGGGGCTCCACTCGTTCGACTACTTGGTTTCCAGCTGAGGCTGCAGTGCGCATGCGGAGCAGCCGGATACCGTGCGGGTCAGAGACAGCGCTCACCTATCCGTCTCAGAAGTTGTCCGATCCAATCCGAAATGATCCGATCCACTCCCGGCTTGAGACCAGCTACTTAAGGCTGCGGCTGCAGAAGCGTCCGCCGGCAGCCTCCGCCATGCTGCTTCTGCCGGGCATGGCGATCACGTGTCAGCGGCCGCCTCTCCAAGCCAGGCGGGGCTTGTCGGTCCTGGAGGGGGCAATATGGGCTCCACTCCACGGGGACGAGCCTTGGCGTCGGCGGATCTTCCGCGGCACGGTTTGTGATTTGTGCATACCGTTAATGCTCCATCTGAAGATTTTACAATCGGTAACACAAGTTTTACATTATGCACCGGAATAACCATTACAAACTCTGCAGGCTTTAGAGTTGCATTGTAAAAAAAAAAAAGAAAAAACGCAAAAATGTTCAGGAGCACAGCAACGATTTTCGTGCCTCGATTTTAAGGAGATAAACACCTTCTAACGCACAGTAAACCGGCTTTACCAGATAACACAGTAATGAACTGACTCACAATCTCCCCAGTGCCCCATATCTTAAACTATCTCATTTTTAGTATGCAGAAAAGTTTCGAACTTTAGCAATTGGGGACCATCACAGTTTTAATCCAGACCTTTTGCTATCATTAAGGTAAGAGAAGCGCACACGGCGCAAGATATACAATTATAGCCATTTGTATATTAGTGATTAATACCGCTAACCTACATGATGCCGCTATTTAAGTGGAAAATCTGAAACCGGCGGATCCGCTCTCGGTTTGCGCCAAACGTGCTTGTACAAGCCAATGTAATAATAGTGCATTGTACGCTGCTACTACGAGACGTTTCACATGGGAGCGCAGCGGAGATTTGCACGGAAGCATAAGTGCTAGAGCTGATGTTTGCGCAACATCGCAGGGCCGGTGGGTGACAGCAGCCCAGCAAGGTGTCAGAGAGGTAGGTATGAGACACGGGGGACTGAGCGCAAGTCGTGGCATTTAATTAACTGACTGAGTTGGTAACATCCCAGACAAGCACGTAAAACGACCGGTTTATCTGCTTCCTGCAAGTACAAGGAAAACGATTTATAGTAAAATGTTAGTTCTTGTTTTAGGAAGAGCTGAGGAAGGCCCGAAACCTGAGCCACTCTTGTAAAATGACCTACTTCTGAAGTGCAAGAGCATTTTTGGGATGAGAGCATTATTTAAGCAACATAATAATATAGGGCTTAGATAAGTATAACATTAAGCAGCAACTTTCCCATCAAAGTACAGAGATCAGATATTCAGCGATCTGCATGACTCTCTGATTTGCATTTGTGGAGATAACAGATACTCTCAGAGGCTTAATCTTTTAGTCTCCGTGTGCGTATTACTTGCCGAGAAGGGTCATCAGTTGATAAGGCTCTACAGAAACTGTCATTTTACATAGATTAGATTAGATTAGATTAGATAGAACTTTATTAATCCCTCGGGAAGGTTCCTCCGGGAAATTTTGTTCCAGTAGCAGTGCACCGTCACATTACACATCACACATCACAGTAGACCACCCAACAAAACTCACAAAACAACAGCAACAATCTAGGAAAATTACTGGAAGTGTATCGAAAGTGAGAGTTGAAAATCCGCCCTGGTGGAGAGCTGCGGTTGGTAATTAGATTATGGCAAACTTGCTATTTGTTTACCTCGCCGAAGCGAGCCACGGCCTCTGTAGGGCGTTTAGCACCCAGAAGACATTTTTTGTGATAATTAGAGGGAAACATCTCGTCAACAGGTACATTCTGTACCTCATTCTGTACTTCAGCTTGAGCGCGATGCTGGAGGGGTGTGTGTGTGTGTGTGTGTGTGTGTGTGTGTGTGTGTGTGTGTGTGTGTGTGTGTGTGTATAGGGGTGGGGGGGTGGTGCTTCAACTTTGTCAAGTTACATTAGACACTGAAATCGGTTGTTAAACCAGAGTTTGTCCTGGGGAGATAGTTGATAACTCTGGTCAGCTCCAACATTTCAAGAGAAGCAGCTGATTAAATCCTTAAAATGCATTAGGCCATATTAAATGTGATTTATTTAGCATATACTTTTGTGCAAATTAATGTACATTTTTG
The DNA here is from genome assembly GCA_026779585.1 of Mormyrus proboscirostris. NCBI lineage: Eukaryota > Metazoa > Chordata > Actinopteri > Osteoglossiformes > Mormyridae > Mormyrus > Mormyrus proboscirostris. The sequence goes on from JAODKF010000001.1 coordinate 52,898,184, forward strand.
AGAAAGCACGAAGAGACAGTCCCTTCAAAAATTTAGGTTAAGAACCTTGCCCAAGGGCCCACAACAGAATCACTCTATCAACCCTGGGGTTTGAACCAACACCTCTTCATCACAGGCACAGTGTCCTATCAGCCATAGCTACCACCCCACTCTCTTGCTTAAGAGCTTTGCAGTGAATCCTTGTGATGGCAGGATAATCTTTATACTGTCATCAGGAGTACATGGGCTTAGGGACTTTGGCTCTAGATGTGCCAGTGAATAAACGTTGGTTCAATAAGAGCCCTGGGTGCATCATTCCTCCAGACCTGATGGGGGGGGGGGGGGAGAGAGAAGAGAGAAGAGCCTTTTTCCCACAAATCCTATTCCTTTCACAACATGGGCCAGGACAGTGTCTTCGGTGATTAAGGACATCTCAAAGAGGAGACTGTTCTACCTTAGAACATTGGGTGTCAACTTCTTGCATGGATTTTCCTCCAGTCATACTGCCAAGCATGTAAATGTTTTCAGTTATTAATGCTAAATGACTTAAATGTCAACCTTGTAGGATGATCTTCTAGACCTGAAGTGCTTAATGAAGACATCAGATAGAATGTTCACTGAATGCCGTTAATATTTGTGTTTATACTGTCTCTCTGCAGCAACTTTAATCCAGTGAATACTTTGCCAGTTCTCTTACTGCAATGACACAGAGATGCCTGGTGTTGCTGTTAACACCCCGGAGTCTGATGGGCTCGTTCACAATGTGGGGATTGGGTCACTTATTAAACATGGCTCACATGTCACTGATCTTATATATGATGTCCAGCGTGGAAGTCTATTTGTGTGAGCTGCCTTTTATTTCAGACAAGGCATGGTGTAAAATTTCAGATTTTAATGAAATTTGTCTGGTCCCGATCAGTCATGTAGCCAAATAACGAGTTTGGACCTTCCTCTAAATTTGTTTCTGGGTATGGGCCTGTTTCAGAGCTGTCAGTGTTAAAGAACAGGCACAGTATAGGGTTAACCATTCCTGTATGCCAGTTTATATGGTGAACGACAGCCAGCTTTGGTTCAGAGTAGATGCAGCAAAATCAAATGTGGACACAAGAAGGCCTGCTCCAGGATAAAGTTTCTCATAAACCCAAAGGCTGGGAGCTAATCTTGAAATGATCTTTTCAGAACAGTAAGCAAACATGGATGGGGGTATAACTTCTACTGAGTGACCAGTGAAGGACCAATCGCACACAAACACACACGTGCCCCTGTGGCTGCCTGGAGTGGCAGGCTGTGCCCCCCTTCACACGGTGATGGATGCAGGGAGGCAGATGAGGATAGTAGGGTGATCACGCCTGTACCCTATGCTGCTACCACCCCCAAAAGAACAGGCTCTGCTGGCTCCTGAACCTCCTCACTCTCTGCTCTCCCTCTCACCTGGCCCTTTTTTGCCTATGAGAGCCAGACCAAGTGAGTTGAGGTTATAAACTTCTCACATCCTGGTAATGGCCTCAGGTCCTTGGCACCCCATGTCAGTGATGCTCTTTGCTGATGCTGTGTGTTACATTTCACTAGTTGTGACATCATATCCTCTCTGGATGACTATTAGTGTTAGTAATACAGTAATAAATTGAAAAGTGATTTGTCAGTTTCTTCTTTATTCATTTCAATTGTATTTGGATTACATTGCCCCAAACGCTTTGCATCCCCACCCAAAGTCCCCAGTGAACAAGCCAGATGCGACTGTGGCAGGGGAAAACTCCCTAGAGCTGGACATTTCGCTGAAGTGACTCAAAGGGTCAAAGGTACAATATCCGACTCCTTCAGATTACAATGGCGCATCCTTAACTGCTGCGCCACATGCTGTCCTGACAAACAATGTTAACAAGTTAATTAGGTTCGATATGAGCACAGTCCCTGATGTTAGCTGTCATGCTAGTGAGAAGATGTGAGTCACATGGGCTGGCACTGATAAGGAGACAGGTACATTCCTAGACAGAACAGCTCCCATCCAGGGACAGCTTGATATAAAACAGTATGCCTGTTTGCAGAACCACAAAAGCTGATTGGTCCCTGGTAACCATAGTAACAGTAGATTATCAGCTCTTACATAACAGTAACTTTAAGAGGATTACTTGCTTTATTCGGGTGAGGCTGGGGCAGTCAGTGAATCTGCACTGACAGGTAAATGATTCCTGTGATTAGCTTTTGACTGGCTGAACCGTCTGTCGCGGAACACCAGCTCCTCCCCCCTTGTCCTGAACGGAAGGGCAGGCTTTGGTGGTATTCTCACATGCTGTCAGTGACTAAGGGGTTCGGCAGGCCGCAGCGCCACAGTGATGAGGGCCCCACCCCCGCCTCCCTGCGTCGTGTGGTGCATGTAATCACACATAGGGAAGGCTCCCACTTCAGAACAGCCTCCTTTATTTCCTCCTTAAGTGCCATGTTAAATATTAATAGAGACAATATTAAAGTTTAATGAAATAGGTGGACTCTGCGTTGCTAATGAAAGAACGTGGATGGCTGTCAAGTCAGGGGGGCCTCTTTTTCTGTGCATGACACAACCCTGACAGTCATAGGCAGGTCTTAGGTCCACATGCCATGATGTCAGGGCATTGAGCCCAGTGCTGTGGCGGTGAAAACACGCTCTCTAGCCAAACAAACTACATGACTAATCAGTGGCGAGTCCCCCCAACATCAAAAACAGAGTAGCTACGTCATGAAACAAGCCAACAGTACAAGCATATGTGTCCATCTTGAAGGAAGAAGCGGGCGTCAGAAGGTGAGTCACGGGTGAGTCGAGGCTAAACTCACACAATTACTGGGTAGTAAATGACAGGCTGCCAGGAGGAGGTGTGACCATTCATGGCGTAATGCATGCAAAACAGCCAGCGGGTCTCAGCGCCTCTTAAAGGGCCGGAAGTGGCCTGCTCTTGTGGGGATCTCTATGACTAAATGCGACCCCATGTTCATTTGGCATGGTTGTCAATTCATATGTACATAAAGGCCAGCAAATATGCCTGAATTAATAAGCTTGCTGGAATGCCTGAATTCTTTAAAACATTTAGGAGCTGTATAGTCATACCCCAAAGTAGGACTCTGCTTCACACAGGGGGGCTTAGCTAGCACCCAAAACCCAGGACTTCCTGTATAATGCAGTTGAAGCTGAATGAACAGGGTCAAGGCTCAAGTTCAGCTGCTTATCTCCATCTCCAGCCAAACCCTATCTTTAGTACTAATGTTAGCCTGCAGGTTGCACTCCTGAAACATTACCGGCCATCATGGAGCTCGAGTGAAAACCTCACCTCGTAACAGCTTATCAGACTGACTCGTGAGGATAATCCTGAGCACCCTAAGGCTGCCCATGAACCTAAAGCATTTTGAGGAAAAGCATTTTTTTTTTTGAGAAACAGGAGTTGGGAAATTGATTTGACTTTCACTGGAGGAGCGGAAAAGAGAAGCTGAAGGCGCTATAATTTGCCATTGACACTTAGAGCATAAGTGAAACATGCACATCACTCTGTCTGATCAAAGGGAGATGCGACGCTCCGGCAATCAGCTTTGAGATAACAAGCCGAGTTTCTCCTCATTGCACTTTTTACCAGCCGAGCACCTTCCTGGTCACCGGCTGCCGCCGCTGGTGGGCCTGACACCATATTGGCTTCCAGGTGCTTTTAGAAACTCGTCAATCGCCTGTATATGTGAGGAGCTTTTAAGGAAATTCAATGAGCATCTGATTAGCGCCGGAGATACTGTCCGCTGCTGAGACACCAGGCATCATTATTTCTAACACCTGGGAAATCATTTCATCAATTAAATCAATTAGCCACAGCAGAGCAGGTGTTCAAACGAGCCGCAGTCATGGGGAAGCTGTCGGCGGAGCTTTCTTGCTTTTTGTTTCCGGATTGGAAGTGGCGTTTACAGTATTTTGCACACAAACCTGTCATTAGCGAGCAGCTGGAATGGCAGCTGTGTACAAATATTGGAAATGTCTTCTTTACATTTATTAGCTGTGCTATGAATTATTTGATTTTGCATAAACTGTGCACCGACCCAGCAGACATCAAAGCGAACTGGCTTAATACCAGGATGATTCACTGCCCAGTCAAAAACAGTCGCCATTTAAATTTATATCAGCAAATATTTAAGAGCCAATGACTGGATCATTATTACAGCTCAGCAACGTTATGCAGCAATAAAGTGAAGTCAGCCGAGTACCTGAATCTCCTGAATGGCCAGATTACACCTCCATCCATCAGCAGTGGGTTTTTTCCCTGTTGGCATGGGGATATTCCTGGACAAGAATGCCAAGATTCATTGGGTTTGAATTGTCAAAGTGGTTCTGGGAGCATGAGGAATCATTTTCACACATGACTTGGTCACCTCAGAGTTGTGACCTTAACCTCATTGAAGGTCTTTGGGATGTGCTGAAGGAGGCTTTATGGAGTGGTACAACTCACTTGTCAGTACAGGATCTCAGTGAGAAATGAATGCAGATCTGGATGAAAATAAAGGGTGAGATGTTGCATAAGCTTGTGGAAACAATGTCATGACAAATGTGCGCCGTAATCAAAACTATAGGCGGTATGAAAAATTCAAATGGTGACTTTTTTTTGGTTGGGATGCGTCACTTTGTTTTTGTTCTTGTTCAGCAGATCCAAAGTTGCTAGGATTGTGTACAATACAGCCTGAACATGGCAACAGTATCTGCATCCCTGCTGGGGGAGATGGGGATGTTTACTTCACTACAACATCAAACCCTGACCGAACCATCACTGTCTTAGCTGGATGTGGATGTGTGCATTACTCAGAGCCCAGTTACTTGAACTGGGTTCCTTAGAGAAATAACTGAGTGGCATTTAAATTGTGCAGCATATGAACATGAATGTGAACTTGATGGACAACCTCAGCAGAAATTCCCAGGGATGTTTTCAGCTTGATCATGGTGGGTGTCAGTCAGCTAAGTGACAGAGCTCTTGGTTATGAGGCAGTGCCAGCAGATGTGCTGGTGTGTGATGTAGAGCGATTCTGCTGCAGGGAAGCTGTTTGAAACTCAGCTGATAAGAGCAGGGGGGTTCCTCTGGAATGTCCTCTCCCCCAAATTCCAGCTTTATCTCTTTGTGGACTCTTCTAGAGAATTTTGGGACAATGAGCAGTCATTCCATGAAAAGCAGGTCCTGCTGACACCATATTGGCTCCTGTTCCTGTTCAAGCAGCTCGAGAGTGGAGGAATGAAAATATGTTGGGCGACACGACTTTTTAACCAAACTCGATGAAGTGACCCGTGTGGAGAGACCCATTATGACACGCTACGCGCTAATGTGGACCAGTGCTAATAGCAGACCCCGATGCCATAGACTGCTGTTTGGTTCTACATCGTCCGCCAGGAGTTGTCTGCTCTCTGCTTGCCTTCATCTGAACGACCTCAGCACTGAATAATTTAAAGGGCGCTGAGAGCCCATCTGGTCCAGCCTTGGGTTGATCTATGAGCAGCAAGGCCACGTATGGGCTGTACTCACTGGGCAAATGTGGGTATCGGATTCTTAGCTAATGGGGTATTGAAACCCAATCGGGGTGGGGGTGTTTTGTGTTGGGTCACAAACTGGGTACAGACCAAGGGACAAGTCCAAGAGTCAGGAGGCCCCCATCACCCTGTTCACTTTGCCATGTCTCCCTTTTATGGCTGATAAAGCAGTGATGTGGGTACACATGGCTTCCACAAGTCATATTGCCGTGCATTGTTTTCCCAGAATGATCCATCTTCTGCTCCAATGGCAGGGAGAAAAGGTGGTAGGCATATGAGACGTGGGGGTGGATCATAAAGGAGAAACAGGGAGCTTTGCCCTGACTCCCATTTGCAGTTGATTGCAGTGATGCTGTGATTGGGCTGTAGCGTAGGCGGGAGGATCATTCATAAAACTCACTGCTGGGATTTTCTTATTTGAACAGCCTGAAATATTCATTAAAATGAAACAGTGAGTCCCACAAGGTAAATCAGTAAACAGCTCAACAGTCGTGGAAAATGTAAAGCCTAAATGAAGAAAGATTGTGTTTTGCATTTTTTTCTAACTAAAGTCCCATTAAAACACCAATTCTCATGTATTTTTTTCCATAATTAGTGAGGCCACTCTGGCCTGGAATTCCCAGATAACAGAGCTTTAATAAGTTCATTTATGTTTTCTGGCATGTGGAATGAAGGCTTCAGATTTAATTCTGCGTATAATGAGCTCAGCTACCGGCAGGAATGAGGAAATGTGTATGATGAAGACACAACAGGCAGGGAGACTGACCCGTTTAGGCAGAAGTCCTCACATCTGGGGTCAGCAATGTCATATATGAAGCAGAGAAGATGTTTTGCATTTCTAAATACTTAGTAGTTGGTACTTTTCAGATAGGCACATATCTCAGATTAACCTGGAGTGGTTCAGGAACTGGGTGAAGTGGTATGAGAGGATCCTGTGTGGTTCTGAGCAAGCAAAGGCACAACGGTGCCCTCGACTGGCTCAGCATGGACGAGCAGCTCAGTGCGAAGCTCATCTTTGGGTTTTAAAACATTAAATGAGTGAATAATGAATCATCAATGAGTCTGTGAAAGAAACAGCCAAAAGCCAAAAATTTGCCAGCACTGCTGTGTATCCCATTTAGCCAATGATATGGCAGCACTGTGTTGTAGATCTTTATCTTTGGAACATGGCCTTTTGCTAAAAAAATGTACAGTAAGTGTGCAAACTGAACAACATCTTGGTTGTATTTTTCCATCCTCCAGCTTGGCTCACCTCAAATCAGATCACATCCTTTTCCAGAAATGATCAGGTTTGAGGAATGCAAGAACCAGAACAGCCTCCGAAAGCAATCAAAAAGAACGAATAAGGAACTATCCAGACAGGCTGTCAGGTTCACGCCGGATGGATAACAGGCACTGCATTTCCTTCTCGGTTCTTTTTAGCTTCTTCTTTGTGTGTTTACAGCCTGAAGTGCATGTTAATGATGCAACACTTACTCAGAACTAGTCATCTTTAAATAAATGACAATAAACCCCACCATCCTGAATCTGCTAGCATAGCATGTGAGGATCTTGATCTGGAGTTGGATCCTGCAGGAAGGCTGAAGTCCTTTAGTTTAGTTAGTTTAAGTAAACCTTGAGTAATCTGGCTAGTTTTAATAATCCTACTACATGGGTCACTATCTGAGTGGCTCAATTACTCATAAATTAATGCTGTCATTTTAAAAACGTCAAATGAATGGAATTAGTTATGGGATGGCAGCAGACCCAGGCAACACAGGGATGGGAAGACGGACTGGGTTTAACAAAATGGTTAAGTGGTTAAATGGTTAATTTTCTAAATGCCAACCAGGTACCAACTTGATACACATTCTGGGCCTCAGAGAAAAACAGACACTATTTTAATGTGATGGTGATACGGGGGATGTGAACAGATATCCCCATCACTTGACTGAGGGCCACCCAGTAGCCTTTTCCACAGCATTTGTGGAGCTGCATAATGTCCAGCTGGCCGCCCCAGGCTCGGACCGCGGGCCGGACCGCGAGCCGGACCGCTCACGCTGGACACACAGCGCCAGTGATGGCTCTGATCAAAGGCATTACCCGATGTCGCATGGGAGGGGGGAGAGTGTGAGACACTCACAGGTGCTGCTTTTAATCAGCATAGCACTTGCCCCATTGCCTGTGGCAAGGTGAATGACATGCCCAATGGAATGCTGGGTATTAGGGGTGGGGGTTACGGTTTAATAAAAATGACTGAAAGGTGGGGGGGGGGGCACCCCTGAATCTCATTATAAACAGCAAGTGACATGCAGCCAAGGGGCCCCTACAGGTGTCATCCTGCTTCAGCAGTGATAAAGAGAAATGGCACATGTTTGATGCGACTACATGCCCTGAAGTCAGAAGGGGACACAACCCCCCCATTCTGCTCGGAATCCCCTTACAGACTGGCCAGGCCCCGTGCTAATAAACCACAACACCCCAACCTGGGTCTTGCCATCTCAGGTTGTCATAGATACTAGAAAGAGAGAGATGTTCTTAGCAGATGCCATTCTCCATCTCTGATTCAGCCTGATTTTGACTCGTGGGGTGCTGTAGGTCCAGATGTTCACCTGACATCAGATCCCAAGTATGAGGAATCTTACTTTTCTTCTGACCTCGGAAAGGCCTCCTGACCTGCTCCTCTTTACCCTCTATCCCAGCGCCCACCGTAGCCGGCCAGCCATCGCCTATTTGAGTAATATTCACAATTTAATTAATATTTGTTCAATCAATGGATGGTACTGCCCGATAAGGCCCTGATTCTGTTGAGAAACAACACATTCTCTCCTGGGACTTTGGAAGGGTTTCTTAACTATCATCCCACTTGCTGTTAATGGAGAGAAGAGTGGATCCAGGCAGAGCAGCTAGCTGTGCTACCTCTCTCACAAGCTGGCCCAGGACACACCAACTCAAGCACTTTCACAACATTGCCATAGTGGACAGGCTTCAGATTACTGTAATGAAGGGTGCGACATGAAGCCATATGCAGTTACAGCAGTGTCCCAGGACAATCCTTCTGGGACGCCCGGCTGATCCGTCTGCTTACAATATGCACGAGGGGAAGCGCCCTGACCTGCTGGTTAAACCTGGTTTGGTGATCAGTTTGGGGCTCTGCTGAAATTCCTCAGGAATGTGAAGTGGACGCAGGCCAGGCGATGCCCTGTTATTCCTGCTCCGGCTGTGTGTAAAACCCCCCTGGATTGTATGAGTGTGGGATATGAGTGGGGGAGTGGGCTTATAGGACCAAGGACGGCTTCATTAAAACACCTGTCAGGGGAAAGTATCACCCCATGGGTTTCTGTTTACTTTGGGTGTGGCATGCAGCCATTTATATGGAGTTATGAAGGAACAACAGGCGGCACTGGGCCCTTGACACATTACAAGCTAATCTATTATTGATAACTCCTGCCACAGCAGAGCGAAATAAACCGTCAAACTTTTTTGGAAACTGCAGGTGAGTTCCCTTCAGGAAGAGCGTTACTATGGTGATGGGATGGAAGTAGCCACGTGGAGACGCATGGGCTCTCTGTAGGATGCTGCCTCTCAAGATGATGGCTTCAGATCCCCATGTCAAACAGCCTGTATTATTCATGCTTATAAATCATTTAAGTTGCAAGACCAGGGAGCTGTTTTTAACAGCAAGGCTCCAGGCAACTCGATGCTAGAAATAGAAAGATTGTGCCATAGCCAGAATGAGTTAACGCACTCGAATAATGAACAGGACAATCTGAGTGTGAATTTCAGCAATGGAAGCCTTGCAGCTGAAACATTTTCAGTCCAAATTCTGTACTGTAATACTCTTGTGGTACTTAAGCTAACTGTACTTAGTTAATGATCTCTGCAGAGGATCTGCTTTATGTTGCACCTTATGGACTTTAAAAAATGTTCAACCTGCCCATCATGAACAAGAATAAAGTGGCAAGTGTGCTCATCTTGCCACCTAGTGGACAAGAAAGTTATTCATTGTAGAAGAGAAATTGACACAAAACCTATTTTTATATAATGTGTCATTCCAAGCAGAAAAAAACAAAATGCCTCTATTGTGCATCATGAAAAAAATCACAAAAATCTGCATAATCCACAAAGAATAAATGGTGAGCTGTGGACACTGGATGAGAGACGGGGGTAAACGGAGGGGGACGCAGTCAGAGATGTGGGTAAACGGAGGGGGACGCAGTCAGAGATG
>JAODKF010000001.1:52912836-52931604 GCA_026779585.1 Mormyrus proboscirostris
AGTATGCACCCCAACCCCCCACTGAAATAGTCTAGGATTGCCACTGGTGCAGTGGCAACATCTCAGCATCTGAGGTACACCTAACTGCACCTAGGCAAGCCAGAAGCCTTTTGGAAATAAATGTTGTCGGCTACTGCAGCAGAAATTGAACTATCTGAACACAATCAACAAAGGTGTGTTAAACAGTCAGCCAAGAAGATGAAAATCCATCCGTCGTCATCTATTTGAAGGAACGTAAACTGAAGGTTTAGGAATGGCCTTTACAGTCCCCTAAATTCACCGATGAACATCTTTGGACATATGCTGTGAATATCTGTGAAGAATATCTGAAAATTAGAAGTCATCTGGAAGGATGAGTGGGCGAAAATTCCCACAACAAGAGCTGAAAGTATTTTAGCCTGATTCATAGGGCATTTAAAAGCTGGGAGATCTGCCAATGGACTGTAACTAAATAATATTTGCACATGCCACAGTTACTATTTTATTTGTTCCTATGTTTTGCCATCCATGGAATATAAAATAACTGCATAATTTACAAATATGTTGCTTTTTGGCACACTGTTTAATGAAGCAGTTCTTTGACTGCTTGATAATTGACTAAATATGCATGCAATTGTAGTAAAATGGATGAAATGTGCCTTATAGCAGAAGTGGCTTTATGCACTCCTCAAAGAATAAAGGACTTGCTGTCATTTCATCTATCCATCCATCCACCCACCCATATTCTAAACACACTTGTCCTATGCAGGGATTTGGGGTCTGAAGCCTATCCAGGAAGCTTCAGGCTGGAGGCAGTAAATTATACAGGACAGAGTGCCAGCAAAGAAAGCCAGACAGTGAAGACGTAGGCGGTCACCTGATACGATGCTGTGGATGTGCTCCAGGCAAAGCCCTTATCAAAATACCCGTACAGCAGCTCTTCTTCCTCAGTGTCAGGGAAGCCATTGTTCATCACGATCTCATAGTAGTAGTGGGCTGAGCGCTTTGGAGTTCTGGGCCGCTGTGGGTGAGTAAAGTCCACATGGTGGAGACCAAAACCTACACTGTAACCATTGAGCCATTCAAAAGAGTCCAAGAGAGACCATGCAGTGTATCCTTTCAGATTCACCCCATCCAGGTTGTGAGCTGAAGGACAAGAACATAAAATTAATTTCTCCTTTCTCAAAAGTTTATCCCACCAATTTTTGTGATACTACCTGAAATCCTAGTAGGAAGGGGAACCCTGATCTAAAGTACTGCAGGTGCTTCTGGTGTGAACCGACTGCGCTATTCCTAGTGCTATGGAAGATATTATGTAAGTAGGTCTATGTCTCCTGGAGCTGAGTGCTGCGCCATTTAGATACAAAATGACTGCAGGATTTCCTTCTGTTCCTTCATTTTCCTGTGAGTTCCATGAGTTCATTGCTTACCTTTCAAGGCTTCGTCGATGTATGTTTTATAGAAGAAGAACCTCTCTGTGTCATCAACAGTAGTCTTGGAATTTGTGGCCACACCATTTTCTGTTATAAAAATCTCAGGGTTTCCGTACTCCTCCTTAATCCAGTTCAGAAGCCGCCTAAGTCCCCAGGCAACAGCTCTCAACTCCTTCATGCCTGTGCTAGGGGAGTTACTCACATCAGCTTTGCCTAAGTCTTGATCATACTCATAAGAGTGTGGAGAGAGCCTGGTAGTTACATGGTGGACTACTACTGTAGTGTAGGAATTGATGCAGAACACATCAGCAGTACCCCGAATGTAAGCCTTCTCTTCTTCTGTGAAAGCAGGCAGTCGGGATGTTGGCAAGCCCTGCAGCTCACTCTTGTTGCCCACCATCCACTTCATGGCATCCGGGTAGTCGCCGTTCTTAAAAAGCGGATGTGCAAACCAGCCTAGCTGAAACTGTAGGGCACGATCAGCAGCCTCCACTTCCCGAGCTATATTGATGTCTTTTGGCTCCACCCACTCAGCATTGAGGCTGATGGATACCACGCCACCTTGGATTTTCCTGTACTTCTCATCGTATGTGTGGTAGGCTTTAGCATGTGCTTTTATCAGGTTGTGAGTGATCCTGTATGGGGCATTACCTGGGTCTTTGATGTTAGGGGGAAACATCCCAAGTCCATACCCAATCCATGCAATGACATAAGGCTCATTGAACGTAATCCAGAACTTCACTCTGTCTCCAAAGGTGGCAAAGCAGAAGTCACAGTACTCATTGAAGATGTCAATCATTGTGATATTATCCCAGCCCTTGATGTCCTGCAATGCTTGAGGAAGGTCCCAATGGTGAAGTGTCACCATAGGAGTTATATTATACAGAAGCAGACTATTAATGAGTCTGTTGTAATAGTCTATACCTTTTTGGTTTAGAGAATTCTTTGTACCATCAGGAAAGATCCTGGGCCATGACAAGGAGAATCTGTAGGTCTTAACCCTCAGAGCTCTCAGCATATAGAGGTCTTCCTCCACCTTGTGGTAGCTGTCACATGCCACATCCCCATTGTCATTGTTCGCAATGCTGCCAGGCTTGTGGGTAAATGTGTCCCATACACTTGGTCCTTTCCCATCTGCATCCCAGCCACCTTCCACTTGGTAGGCTGAGGATGACACACCCCACTGAAATCCTTCAGGAAATGACCCATAATGGTAGAGATTCCTCTGAAACTTGGTTTGGCGGGAAAAATTCTCCCAGACAGACTTGGAATTGGAAGGAACCTCAGATGGTGGCAAGATACTTACCTTCGCATCTTGGAATTGGGGACCATGATTTATAATGGGACTCTTCTCTGTCAAGCCTGAAAGTCTATGGCTTTCAATGATCTGGGAGTAGAAGTATGCTGATGCCTTTGGAGTTCTTGGCCTGTTGGGATCAGCAAAGTCGACGTAGTGCAAGCCAAACCTTTGACTGTAGCCATGTGGGCCCTCAAAGCCGTCCATTAGTGACTGCACCGTAAAGCCTCGTACATCCACTCCATCTAGTTGAATAGCTGTTTAAATTGACAAAAGATATGGTGTGTAAATGGCCACTTTGTTTGTAATACATCAGCATTGACATTTTATTTTCAGAACAGATTCTTTATCCATTTAGAATTACAGCTAAGTTGTTTGGCTAATTTTAGCAGCAGACTATGAAAACTGACCTTTCAAAGCTTCGTTAATGTAACCCTTTAGAAAGGCCACTCGCTCAGTATCATTGTATAGCTCTCCACTGGCCGGGGTAGGCATCCCACTCCCAGTGATGTAGATGGGTATATTGCTAGAGGATGTGTACTCTACAGCTATGAAATTAAGCACCCGACGCAACCCCCAGGGGACAGAATAGATCCAGCTGGATGTGGTGGTAGGCCAGGCAGGGTCCACATATTCCTGGAAGTCCCCCACACCTTGTGGACCAGGGATGCAGCCATGCTGTGTCACATTGACTAGCCGAGAGGTATAGTGATTTAGCCCAAAGAAGTCAGCTGTCCCTCGAATCCTCTCCTTCTCTGCCTCAGTAAACGTGGGGAGTACGGCTGGGGCAGTCAAGGGGCACTCCTGCTGCTTCTGCTCAACCTGACTCTTCAGTTTCGGTGGGTAATCACCATCCACGAAGATGGGGTGGGCAAACCAGCCGAGCATGAACTGTAGGTAAAGCTCCGATGCAGCTATGTCCTCAGGCTTGGTAGGGTCCTGGGGTTCTGCCCAGTCAGAGTTTAAGGCAATGCCGACCTTTCCTCCTTGGTCCTGACGATAGTTATCATTGTAAATGTGCCAGGCCTCAGCATGAGATTTCAGCATGTAGTGGGTGACCTTTCAGATGGAACATCAGACAGAGAACATCAGAGTACAAAGACTTTCCTTATATGATCCCTGTTCTTTTACTCAACTTTAATTCTTCATTTGTTTAGTCATTTGTTTCAATGAAGCAAACTTAACTCTGAATCCCCCTCTCTAGCCTCCAGCCTCTAATGAATAATGTTCTATGTATCATTGAAACTGCAATGGGGAACCAGCATCAGACAATTGTAATAATATTGAGACAAACCTTGTAGGAGCCGGAGATTGGGTCTTTCAGCATGGGGGGATGTTCTCCTGTGCCGTATCCAGCATAGCTCACCACCCATGGACTACTGAAAGTGTTCCAGGTCTTCACGCGATCTCCGTATCTGGAGAAGCAGAAGTCAGCAAAATCTCTGAAGGCTTCGATAATGGATGCATTCAACCATCCTCCATTATCTTGCAACTCTTGGGGCAGGTCCCAGTGGTGCAGAGTGACTATGGGCTGAACCCCAGACTGGATTAGTGTGTCAATCAGCCTGTCATAATACTGGGCCCCTTTCTCACTCAGGCTCCCCCGGAGGCCGGAGGGAAATACGCGAGCCCATGAGATGGAGAATTGGTAGGTGTTGACGAGGAGTCCCCTTAGGAGAAAGGCGTCATAATCTGCCTTGTGGTAGCTGTCACAGGCCACGTCTCCAGTCTCTCTGCCAAAGGCATGTCCATCGTGTGTGAAACGGTCCCAGATGGTCTCCCCTTTCCCGTGCTCGGCCCAGCCACCCTCCACCTTAAAGGCTTCACTTGAGGTGCCCCACTGAAACCCCTGTGGAAAGGAGTCCAACAGATACTCGTCTCTCTCAGATGGGGTCTGGTTGGCAAACTTGTCCCAGACTTTTTGGTAGGAGGAAGAAAGGCGGGTGCTTCTTGTTTCAGCCAATTCCCCTGCTTGGCTAGAGAGATCGATAGAGTAATTTGATGATTATAGAAACAAAGTGGTATTCAGTCACTAATAAGGAGAGAGTGAACCAACTGCACAGCCTTCATTTTGAGTTGCTGGCAATTGTACAATGAGCATTGCAACACAACATCTAACAGGTTAGCATTAACAGCATTAATAACATGCATATTCTAGGGCAATGAACTTTACCCATCAAGTACCTTTTGGGCTTTTCATCAATACTTAGCTGGTCAAAGACCTCAACGATGTCGCAGCCTAGTATCTGAAAGTCCGAGTTCTTCAGAGCTGCAGAATCACACACACACACACACACACACCCACACACACACGCACACACACGCACACACACACACACACACACACACACAATGTGATCAACACGACAAATAGTTATCCTGAGGGGTTTTAGATTATCTTAATGGCTTTTAGATTAGCTGCTAGTCCCAGCACTCATTTCTTATCTCGTGCTTTTATTACACTTCTGCATATCTGCGACATGGCCTTGGCCGTTTTGCCCTTGCTATAGTTATATAGTTGTTATACTGTCACTTACATAAGGATAGATATGAAAGTGTAACCCAGACAAAAGTACTTCAGCTTATTAAACTTTCCAACCCACACGTTCTACTACAAAAGAATAATTGATCTGCATGACAATTTCCTATTGTTTGATGTTCACTCTTGACCTTCCAGAGCCAATGATTTGGGAAGATGCTACCTTGAAGAATGCCAGTAAGAGGCTTGAGGTTTTGGCCTCTTTCTGATGGACAGTTCTGGATGTCCAGTTGGTAGATTAGAATGGGCAGATTGCTGATCTTCTGGAGAATAGATTGGGAGAGATGAAGATTACTGCATGGCCAGTAGTTAAGGATCTAGGCATCTCTTAACTAGGTGACAGGTGTGTGGTACCCTTTTGATCTGCACCTGAACAACAAACTGTTGTGGTGGAAGAATGATCAACCAAAGTGGTAGGGGTTCCTGGGCAATATGAGATACTGTTTGGTCAGGAATGAGTAGCAGGTGTGGCTGACTGAATAGGGATGACTATCCTACCCTTCTTGGCTTTCAAAGTGCCATGGGTTCTGTCTCTTCTGAAAGGTAAATATATTATCTGGTTTCTTTCAGTGCAATATGTCCATTGCAAGGATTATTAATGAATTAAAACTGTAACAAGTTCCTCAGCTGCACATAAGACTCAGTAGGGAAGCAGTATTCAGTTGAGGGGGTTGGGCTCTATTCACTTTATCCTTGAGGAGTTCAAAGCTATGGAGTCACCTGAAGGTATCTTAGTCCATCTAGACTCAGCTGTGAGCTGCAGTCAAAGCCAAGCTGCACAGACAGGAAGTCTGTGTCCACCTGATAAATGAGAGAAAGACAGACAGACAGACAGACAGACACACACACACACACACACACACAGAGAGAGAGAGAGAGAGAGAGAGAGAGAGAGAGGATTCACCTGAGCTGCACACAATGAGCTTGTAAATCAAAGCTGTTGAGAGTTCTGTGCTCCATGACAGGATATATTACTTGCGTGCATAAGAGAGTAATCCACAGAACTGAGAACATCTGTGTTTAGCATCCACCCCAGATGGAGAACTCTGAGGATACTGTGTACACATGGGGAGCACATGCATATCCCCTATACAGAGCTGCAGCAGGGAGCAGCACTTCACCATACCACAAAACAAGGACATGAGTGTATATAGTAAATATGGTGCCATATAAAATGTTCCCTTTTGCACATATTACATACAGGCATGTCCCTACCATTGTGGTGACATCACTGGGAAGGAGGTCTAGGACAGCTTCAGCATTAACAGCAAGGCCAATGCGCCCACCTGAAAGGCAAGAACCAGGCCAAGGTGTCAAGGGAACAAATGTATTCCAATGAAATGTAAAGAATCTTTATTTCTCATTTCTAACGAACAAGTGCAGGTAGGGTTGCCACCTGTTCCATATAATATAGGATCATCCTGTATTGGATCATGACATTCTGTGTCCCATATGTCCATACACATTGTTTCATATTGACACTAGCTCTTCAAAGAGCAGAGAGTAAAAACAAATAAAATCAAACTAGTTACATAAGCAGAGTGAGTAAGTTTTTGTGGCTAATTTTACAGACTGACAAGCCAGAACTGCTGTATCAGACTGCATGACATCATAGCCGTTAACCCTCCAGCAATGGCTGCCATACGCAGCAGAAAATCGGACCCCAGTTGCTGTTTATTCTATTTATTGATGTCTGCCAGCCCTAATTCAAGCTCGGCAGTTAAACGCAAGTAGCTGCCAAAGTATACAGTATATAGACAAAAGTTCTGGGACACAGGGGGGCAGCAGCGGCTCGACTTTGAGCCCCTCCTGAATGTCTGAGCCCCTCCCCCTCTCTAAGGCTGAGCCCAGACACCCAGACACAGCAACATATCCCCCCACTAGGAGAGGGAAATCCACCCGTTTTTGTCAAGAACCATGGCCTCAGACCAGGAGGTGCTGACCCTCATCCCTATTAGCCTACACCTATATACTGCTGAGATGCGATTATTCTGCCGAATACCAGATTTGAATGAAGCGTGTGAAAGATTGTGCACGTGTGCAATCGTGTGTGGGTGTGTGTGTGTGGTGGAGGGGGGGTTCTGGGCTCCTGTGCATCTGGCCCAAATTTTGAGTACCTTTCCAAGTGTGGACAGCATTTATCCATATGCTCAGGACACACCCAGAACCTGACATGCAATGAAGCAGTAACCGTCCCTTTATCAGGTGAATTAATCAAAAGAGATGCCCAGACACTCCAGGTCCAAAGGCTGAACACTCATATGCAATGATAACAGCTCAACTATGCTGGCTGGTGATCAAAATATCACAAACAAATTTAACATTTGCATTTTTAATGATTAAAATGTAGCTTCTGCAATAAAACAACAAATCACAGCTGATTGAGTTTGAGGATTGTTATGCATTATGACTGAGCAAATTGATGTGAGTCTGGTAAACAAATGCTAATATTCAGGGATGGATATAACTGGAATGCTGGAATGCAATCGCCTTTAAAAACGACACGCGCGATAATCGATTGTTTGTAAAAGCCTTGCATTTTAACCTGTATACCGCAAATGAAGTACAGTTAGCATATAAAGATTAAAATACATTATATTTTGTTGTCATATCAGCGTATCAGCGTAAATGCACATAAAGAAAGTATGCACAATCGCACGTATCGTTTTCAAAGGTGAATGCGTACTTGCGTATCAGTTATGTACGTCCGTGCTATTAAAAACATAATCACATCTAATGGGTGCTGCTATACCGCAGGGATAACTTCTTTAATTAATTAATGTTTTCTCAGTTTAAAAAAATTATGTCGGAATATGAACTCTGTAGCACTCGTGACACTTGGAAATTAAGGCAGAATTTTGTCTGTTAACTGCCACAGGAAAATATCCAGACTCACAAACAGTTTGGATCATACTGGATTTAAAAGAACCTCCTTTGGTGGACAGTATGTGTCTGTCAACTGGCTCGAGCTCTTACCCGGGTACAGCTTGTGGTAGGCTTGATGCACGGCCCAGTGATGGCTAAGGTCATCCCGAGAACCTCCGGCATAGCCTGACGTGACCCAGGTGTCAGCAAAGTCCCCAAACACGAAGAAAGCGAACTGGGCGAAGGGCTGGAAGCCTCCAGCTTCATTGTGGTTGCCCTGACCCGCCATCTCTGCTTCGCTCAGCACCATCAGGGGTGTAAGGTTTGCTGCAGTCAGCCTCTGCAGCAGCATTCGGTAGCACTGAACGGCATCCTGGCTGGCATCCTGGCTGGCCTGCTCGGGGTCCTTCCCGGGCAGGAGAGTCTCCTGGAACAAAGGCACCTTAAAATGGGTCACACCTCTGGAATGCAGGTACTGGAAATACTCTGAAATTTCAGGAGGAAGGGGGTGCTGACAGCTGAAGACACCCAAATCCTCTCCGCGGCTTTTTGACCACAAGGCCTGACCATGGGTCCCCCACCAACTCGAGTCCTTGGTGAAGCCATTGCTCAGGGGACCAGCGAGCAGCATGAAGTCCTCGCTCCCTCTGCTCCGTCCCCACAGGGCCCCCTCACTGCTGTGGGCCTTGCTACAGAGTGCCAGGAGAAGTATCAGTCCACAGTTCAGTTTCATCTTCACCGTATGGAGTCTGGGACCAAAGCGTGCCCATTTAAGCCCTGCTAGGCTGCTACGCTCACTTTGGCCAAAGGGCACTGGGTAATAGCTCTTGCATGCTGCAGCAGCCTGTGAGACTCTGAGCCTGTCACCTTACCCTTACTGCAAATAGAGATAAAACCCAACCCTGCTTCCCCTGGTCATGGGCCACATACATGGTGTTTTCACACATGCCCCTAGGGGGCAGCTGGGTGGTTAGGTCGCTTCGAAATGCAGACCAGGCATTCTGAGGCTGCTCTGTGTACAGATGCTATTTAAACGACGCATCTCTGTGCAGATTTCACTTTAGCTTATACTGTCTATTTGCTGACACATTTCACAGTGAAAACTTTCTATAGGGTTCTCCTGATTTGTATACAAAATGGGGTAGACTCTCGTTCCCATATTTTTTATATTATTGCTTTTAAAAAACCCTGAGCTCCATTACATTTTGCCATTGAATGAACATTTTAATCTTTATAAACAACAAATTATAAATTCTTGGCCTCCACACTGAATGAACAAGCCAGATAAGACATGGCTGCTATAACCATGGAGAATACCGCCAACAAATCGCACGGCTGCCTCCTGGAGGAGTACCGTAAGGCACTTGCTATGGAATTTAAATGTACTTTTTCAGCTCTCCCAATGGCAAATGGCTAAATGTTAACAAAGGTTACGGACCTTGAGTCCCGTACCCTCTGCAACAATATCAGAATAGTTAGCCTACTGGAATCTATTGAGGGCCCTCGCCCCACAGCTTTCTTTCCAGGACGGCTGGTGGATGTCATGGGTGACAATGTTTTGCGCTCTCTATGGCTAAACCCAAACCTGGAGAGAGGCCAATTGCCATTTTCATCCGAGTGCACAGGTACCAGCAGATGGAAAAGAACATTCAGGAGACGCGAGCCAAGAGAGGTATCTACAGTAAGTACAGTATCGAGGCTGGCTGCCCCGTCAGCAAATATGAAGAATATGCTCCCGAGGTGATGGAACAATGCCTCAAACACTGTGAAATCCTAGCAGAACTTCATAACCAGGGTCTGGCCAGTGAGTGATTGAATCTCTATGCCTGTGATGAGATTGCCAGTTTGAGCCTTGCCCTCAGCAGAACCGTCACATGTGCATGGGTCCTTGAATACGGCCCCTAACCCATCAGCTCCAGGGGTGCTGCACGTTAGCTGACCCTGTCTTGTGACCCCATAAACTATGGAGAGCAAGATGGGTCTGCAAAGAGAAGCATTCCAATGTACCTGTACTTGTGCAAATGGCAATTAAAGCATTAAACCGGATTTGCTGTTTCATGCTAGGCTAACCATCACAACGATAGAGGGAGACAGGAAAAGATTTTCTTTGATAGTAGATGCCAAAGCCAATATAGTGCCTGTGCCTTTTCCACCAGTGTCAGTTTATTACCTCAGACTCAGCCTCCTTTATTTCAATTTTTTCTGTTAATTATTATTAGCCAACTGATAATTACCCAAGGCTTGCTAACCATTGGAACTAATTATAAACTATATTAGCTGTCACTGGAAGGCTAAATATTTTCAGTTTTCTTTCTACCTGATTACTTAAATATACTTCAAAGTTCTTGCCTGGGCATGAAGGTATTTATAGTTTATTTATAGGTCATAAGTTTCTAAGCATTGTCTTATCCACAGTTAATATGTTTCCAAATTCTACGAATTCTAAGCCAAAGTTTACATATGTCTGCTTACGGCCAAATGCGGATGTATACATATATTCCTGCGTAACAACCAATAGTGTATTATTGAGGTTTATAATCACTGTGTCAATGCTCACAATCAATCAGAATTCATTCTGGGTTTAACCTACACCTGTGTGACTGAGTTTTATGTTTTATTTGCATTATTGCCATTCATATCACTACAGAGGTACTCATCTGCCTGGAGTATGTTTGAAGAGATGGTGATCCTCTGTTAACCTGCTCTTCTTCAGTTTAAGGGTTTTTTATGTATGGTTCTATTTTCTATTGTTAATAATGGAGACAAAATGCTGGAAGACAAGGATAAATTGTGATTTTCAAATTGTGGTGATTTCAAGGCATAGTGCTTAAATTGGGATTTCATAAAGGGTGTCATTCAGAGTACAACCACAATTGGGATTATGGTTGTCAAGGCATGGCATAACGGAAAGATGATCCACAGTGCAGGTTGGTAACAAGAAGGAGTTTTCTTTTTTCAATAAACTAAACCAATTCAAGAAACAAAGGGACCATGAAGGGTCAAAATCAAGGCTGGATGAAAAAACAAGAACTAACGATAGCTGGCTAAGAAAGAACTGAACCGGAATGCAAAGCTCTCGATCTATTGGTCCATCTTCGTCCCAAACTCTCACCTATGGTCATGAGCTATGGGTAATGACTGAAAGAATGAGATCAGGAATACAGGTGGCTGAAATGAGGTTTCTCCGCAGGGTGTCTGGGCTCTCCCTTAGCGATAGGGTGAGAAATTCGGATATCTGGGAGGGTCTCAGAGTAGAACCACTGCGCCTCCACGTCGAAATGAGCCAGTTGAGGTGGTTTGGACATCTGGTGCGGATGCCTCCTGACCGGCTACCCGGAGAGGTTTTCCGTGCATGTCCTACAGGGAGGAGGCCCCGGGGCAGACCCAGGACACGCTGGAGGGATTACATCTTTCGGCTGGCCTGGGTGTGTCCCCCGAGGAGCTGGTAGAGGTAGCTGGGGAGAGGGAGGTCAGGGTATCTCTCCTGAAGCTGCTACTCCCACAACCCGAACCCCAGACAAGTGGTAGATAATGGATGGATGGGTGGTTAAGGAATTCTGTCAGGTTACTTGAGATTCAGACCTGTAATTAACAGGAAACATTCAGCATCTAGTAACCTCTTTGCCTTTTCTACATGGCAGGCATGTATACAGAACAGTCATGTCTGGTTGCTTTCTTTGAAATGTACATTTAAGAGGACTTTTTTTGGTCAATATATCCCATAATGTGGAAACAAGCTTGCATATGAGTGGACAGTTAGGTGCTACTGTTACTGTGGTAATGACTTTTATAAAGTCTCACACTATTTCCTATCTGTCATCTTGATGTGTGTGTGGTTGAGTAATTTTATGTAGAAATCAACCACACAAATGCATGCTTTGTCAGACCTGTGGGGTACACTTTCTTCACATCTCATCGTAATCCAAATAACCACTTACCTGTTTGTGGCTAATCTTAATGAATTTATGCATATGACTCTTACATTTTCCTGGACGTCCTGGCATTCATTCAGAAATGCAGCCATTCTAGTCATTCGACTGTACTATCCCAGCCTAAGACTCAAGCCCTTGAGATCTGCTGTTTATTTAGTGTTGTGTGATTCCCTGGACTTACTCATAACCTTAGCTGCCTCGCAGCCTCTTTTTGTGCATTATACTGACTGGAAATGGTAAACAATCACTTTATACCAAAGATTTGTTTGAATGTGGAAGAACTAAACACAAGTAATGACTGCATATGCAGCTCCCAAAAAGGTATCATGGTGTCATGGAAATCTCCTGCTTTGTACATTATGCAGCCTTCAAACAGTACTTTGTTTAACATTGGGGATTTTTGCTTTAAGTGTTTTGATTTTTTTTTAACTTTGAATGGGGGAGATTGCCAAGGGATTCGGGAATCAGGATACTTTCATTTGGCATGTGTGGTTCCAGTTGCTTTTTCTCACACAGCACTGAGTGGCTCACAACCCCTCCAGTGACGTGCGAGGATCCAAGCTGGACGCCTCATTAATTAGCCTGCTGTCGTCCATCATAGATAAGGCACTCGCTCTTGGTAGTCCGGCTAGTGTCGGAGACGTCGTGTGATAGATGTGTTTGCCTCGGCCTGTTTGTAGGTGAGGCGTCTCAGCCTCCCTGATCCTGTCTGACCCGGCTGGTGTCGGTTGTCAAGATGTTTCTCTCATCACTCACGTCTCTCTGGAGATAGTTTACCCATCATTTAGCGTAGCAACAAGCCCTGACACACAGTATCAGTGTAATATTTAGTGTAATAATTCACCGAAGTTGAACGTGCACAAGGGGCAGATGACTTGGGCAGAAGCGAATTTAGGAACTATGGGAGCCCCAGGCAAAAAACACTCCATGGGAAGAAACACTCCAACTCAGCACATGGTAAAATTTATGAACATTATTTAGCTTGAAGTCCAAATTAATAATATCAATAAAGAGAATTAAATAAGGCAGTTCCTTGGTTAAGAACATCTGACTTAAGGACTCATACTGACAAATAGACTGCTACAAATGCTGCATAATAATACTTTGTGATGCTTTTGAAAACATTGCATGGCTTCAGTGGTGTGTCAGCTTGAGGTACAGTACAGCACTACATGTAGTTACTTTTATCATTACTGTATTATTGTTGTTATTATAATAACATAGACCATATCACCCCGCCTGAACTGGGAAGACCGAGGCGAGCACCTGGTGGCTGGGCATAGCCTAAAAGGATAGCATGGATTTGCCCTCCTGTGGGCACACTGCCTGCAGGGGGAACCATGGCGGTGGGGTGGAATGTAGATCAGGTGCCAGTCAAAGGCAGGGGCCTCGACAAATAGTCGGGGCTAAAAACTTGCTTTTGGCACAGGGAACATCACTTATCTGGTGAAAAAGAAACCTGAGCTGGTGCAGAAGGCTGTTCATGCTGTTCATGTATAGTTGGGCAAACATCAATGCATGGCCCATCAGGCTCGTTTGGGGAGAATTTAAGTAATAGCTCAGAGTTGTTAAAATCTTATCCAGCTCTGATTTAAAGGAACCCAGGGTTTTAGCTTGCGGTACACTAGTAGGAAGACTAGTCCAAAATCTTACACGCTGTGTAAAGAAGTGCTTCCTCAAACTTGTTTTAAAATGTTCTCCCGCTAATTTCCACTTATGGCAATGAGTTTTAGTATTTAAACTAATATTGAAGTAGCCATTTGGCTGAATGGTATCCAGATCTGTTAGAATATTATATACCCGGATCATGTCCCCGTTTAATCTCCTTTGCTCGAGGCTAAACAGATTTAGCTTAGCTAACCTCTCCTCATAAGACATAAAGAGGAAGCAGACGAGAGGCACCTGGGGATCATCCACATGAGGGCTGAAATGAGAGGCAGGGTTAAACGAGGAACAGGTGGGGCTCATTAGTGCTGCACCGCAGGGAAGGCATGCGAGGCGTGACACCAGGCAGGGGTGGGTCCACTTACAGCCCCCTGGTTCAGTGCCAGTATGTTGGAGCACACCCCGGTGAATGAGAGGGTTGCCTCCTTTCGACTTTGAATTGGGGGATGGGCTCTGACTATTGTCTGTGCTTATGTGCTGAACACCAGTCCAGAGTATCTAGCCTTCTTAGAGACCTTGATGGGGATGTTGCAAGGTGCCCCTTCTGCTTGTTCTGTTGGGAAACTTTAATGCGCATGTGGGTAATGACAGTGAAACCTGGAAGTGTGTGATTGGGCCTACCTGATCTGAACTGTGCTAACCACAGTTTGTCCATAACAAACACCATCTGCAAACATAAGGCTGTTCATAAATGCCTGTGGCACCAGAGAACCCCAAGCCACAGTTTGATGATCAATGTTCTAACTGTATCATCAAATCTGCTGCCACATGTTTTGGATACTCAGGTGAAGAGAGAAACTGATGTCTCAATTGATGACCGCCTGGTAGTGAGTTGGATTTGTTGCTCGATAGACCTGGTAGACCCAAACGCATAGTGAAGGTATGCTGGGAGCATCTGGTGGAGGCCTCTGTCTGGGAGATCTTTAACTCACACCTCTGGCAGAACATCTCCTGAACCTTGGATCCAGGAGGAACAGTGTGGACTCCTTCCTAGCTGTGGAACATTGGACCAACTCTTCACTCTCACAAGGATCCTGGAGGGTTCACTGGAATTTGCCCAACCAGTCCACATATATTTTGTGGATTTGGTTTGGGGCAGTATCGGCAGTAATGTAGACATTGTACCTTTCTGCTATGGTGAAGAGGGAGCTGAACCAGAAGGTGATGCTTTTGATTTACCAGTCGACCTACATTCCTACCTTTATCTGTGGTCATTAACTCTGACCATGATCTGACTAAAACAATTAAATATGAATACAAGTAGCAGGAATGTGTTTCCTCCACAGGGTATCTGGGCTTAATTCACTTTATTAATCTCAGTTGGGAAATTGTCTTTATACCTCCCTCAACTTGCTCGTTTGCAGAGTAAGTTGTCTGTGAAAGGCAGCTACCTGTAGCAGCACCCAGGGAGCTGGGAGTTAAGGGCCTCGCTCAAGGACCTGTAGATGCACTGAGGCTGGGTTTGAACCAGTGACCTTGTGATTACAGGCACATAGGCTCCGCCCACTGAGCCACACGCTGTCCCCAAGGCTCCGCCCACTGAGCCACACGCTGTCCCCAAGGCTCCACCCACTGAGCCACATGTTGTCCTCAAGGCTCCACCCACTGAGCCACATGCTGTCCCCAAGGCTCCGCCCACTGAGCCACACGCTGTCCCCAAGGCTCGGCCTTAGAGAAACGATGAGAAGCTCAGACATTTAAGGGCTCAAAGTAGAGCCGCTGCTCCTCTGCACCAAAATGAGCCAGTTGAGGTGGTTTGGGCATCTATCTAGAACGCCTTCTGGATGCCTCCCTGGGGAGGTGTTTCAGGTTTGTCCAACCAGGAGAAGGCCCCAGGGCAGACACACAACATGCTGGAAAGATCTCGTGGCTGGCCTGGGAATGCCTTGATATTTCTTTGCTAGAGCTGGAGGAGGAGGCTGGTGATAGGGAGGTCTAGGCGTCCCTGCTTTGACTGCTGCCCTCGCGACCTGATCCTGAATAAGCGGCAGATAAGAGATGGATGGATTTTGTACTATTTTATTATTTTTCTGACTTACCTGCAGATTCAACTTAAAGGCAGAATTGCATTCATAACCTGGGGACTGCCTGTGAATACACATTCTTTATTTTCAATTCATTTTCACCCTCATCATCATCATCATCATCATCAACACCATCATCAAGTTTGCTGATGATACCACCGTTGTGGGCCTGATCAGCAACAACGACGAGACGGCCTACAGAGAGGAGGTGAGACTCTTGGCAGAGTGGTGCCAGGAGAACAACCTCTCTCTCAACGTCAGCAAAACCAAGGAGATGGTTTTGGATCTTAGAAGACAGGATGCTGCTCTTCCTCCTATCTACATCGGGGGGGGGGTGCTGTGGAGAGGGTCAGCAGCTTCAGGCTCCTTGGGGTCACCCTCAGTGCCAACCTCAAGTCCTCAGAACATACAGCAGTGGTCACCAAAAAAGCCCGACTTCACTTCCTCAGACGCCTAAAGAAGGCTGGGGTGTCCACCTCTGTCCTCACCAGCTTTTACAGGTGCGCTGTGGAGTCCATCCTCACGGGAAGTGCTGTGTCTTGGTACGGCAGCTGCACTGCTCAGGACAAGAAAGCTCTACAGAGGGTGGTGAAAACAGCTCAAAGAATTACAGGCACACCACTCCCTGCAATAACGGACATTTACAACATGCATTGTCTCAGGAAAACTAAGAGCATCCTGAAAGATCCCAGCCACCCGGCACTGTCACTTTTTACTTTCCTGCCATCAGGCAAGAGACTCAGGACAATTCAAACATGCACAACACGATTCAGGGACAGTTTTTGCCTCAGTGCCATCAGGCTACTCAATACACAGTAACTGTAGTTCTCTCTCTGTGCGCAATAAATTTGTTTGCATTGTCACTTTACACTATATGCACATTCACGTTATACACTGACACTTTATGCACATTCACATTATGCACTGACACTTTATGCACATTCACATTGTGCAACTTAGCCTGTGACTATTATTTATTATTTATTGCTGCTGCACCACTTTGTCTTCTATGTCTTTGTGTATCATGTCTTATGTTCTGTCTGTGAGGGGTTTTCAAGTAAGAATTTCCTTGTGCTCTGTACGCTGTACATATGACAATAAACTTCAACTTTCACTGCAATGTACAATGTAATCTGTCACCCTTGGGGGCCCCCTCCCAGCTCGGGACCCTAGGCAATTGTCTGCCTTGCCTGTCCTGTAGCAACAACTCTGGATTTGGGTAAATTTAGAATTCCCCACATAGGATGAAATGGGGAATCTGTCCAGGGCTTTTGATCACATCATTCACTGCCTCCGTCCCTCTTGAAGCACAGTTAGCCTAGTTTGTGTGTTTAATAAGGGGATAAAATACGCAAGTTTCCTCCTAAACAAATCTTATGTCCCGTGGGCGTGGAACCAAATCATATCAGCTCTGAAAACGGAGGAAGTTACCGTGCTTAACCGCTCAAGACGTCACAATATTAAAAAACGCGCACACCCCAAACACTCAGATACACGTGCCATAATTCAGCAGATCGGATGTGCATACAAAGCCGTATCTGTAGTAAAATGTAGAAAAAATGAAGCTTTTCTTGATAAGTCAGATCTGAGGTCGTTTCATTTTCGATCTAATGCTTTATTTCATATTTTTCTTAAATTCGCCTTCTCGCACACGCCCATGACACAAGATAATCATAAGTCTTTACATATAACGTATTTTGGTTGTTTAAATGTTAGATTAAATGTATTTTCAGTTGAAGACGAGCAAATTTAACTTTGGCTTTTCATCGGTAATTCTGCGGAGATTTGGCAGAGCGCCGCATTTTTCCAAGCGGGACATTAAACAGTCATTAGTAAGCGCATTGTCTGATCATTTGTCATTTAGTTTCGTGCTAAATACAAACAGCACAGTGTCGGTTCCTCGGCGCCGCTGAGGCGCAGACGCAGCGCCCCCGGCTGTCTCCCCGACCTCTACTGCGTCCGCTGCATGGACACATGTTTCATGGCCGTGGTACCGCTGGGACGCAAAAGAGATAGCGGACCTACAAGGAACAGGGCGGGTCGGAGGACCAGTCACGGGAGCCAGTCGCTGACCGGCACCAGAGCAGCAAGACGCGCCAGTTTCTAAGGTGAAGCCTTTACCCCACTTTACCGTATTATACCGCGTGGTCTGGTGCTTGTTTATTTGACACTAGATTAAAAAAATGTGTCCATCAATTTGTCCATCCAATTTCTAAACCCGCGTCGTCCTAAACAGGGTCGCGATAGTCTGGAGCCTTTACCAATACTAGCGCAAGGCAGGGAATAACCCAGGATGGATCAAACAAAATGTAAAATTATTAAAACAGGTTACAAAAAACGTCTTAATTGCGCTATAACTGAATAAATGTTATACATCTCTCCGGTTGTGGTAACTTCTTTTCGTGGTGCGAAAAAAATGATCCACCGACTGAAAATGTTTAATACTGTTTAATATTTATTTTACGACGTTATATAGGCAATCCTAGCCTCTTATACTAGCATCTTAGTATCATTACCTAATCTCATAATTTTACTAACGTGACATGTGAGAGAGTAAATTCTTTCGTGCTGTAAATACCAAGTGCGCACTAATGAAACGCCTTTGCCTTTATGAAGTAGTGGAGTAGATGTAGCGGTTGTTTTCCCGTTGTAAGCGCCAGATGCAGGACGGCTGGCCGTCAAGCACTTTCTTTGCCGCGGTGCGCTCGCTGAGAACGCAGTGTGAAGCTCTCGGGTCACCGGCGCCTTTTAATAGCTAAGCACAGTTAGGGCTGTCTGAGCACCAGTGTCCCACTGCTGTTTTTATATACATAGGCTTAAATAAGCCAGGTTAGATGCTGGCCTGTTTTTTCCAGAAGTCTTCTGAGGTTAGTAATGTATTGTCATATCTTGCCTTCTTCTCCCCTGAAGGCAGCTCTCCCTTATCTGACCCACCCACCCCGGCAGGTGGGTTTCGGCCCGGGCGGGGGGGGGGGGGGGGGGGGGGGGGGGGGGGGGGGGGGGGGGGGGGGGGGGGGGGGGGGGGGGGGGGGGG
>JAODKF010000001.1:52966411-52981248 GCA_026779585.1 Mormyrus proboscirostris
AACACGATTGGGGCGGAACCCTGTAGGACAGGGCCTGAAGGCGTCTGTGAACGGAGACTGGGGAGTCGTGGGAGAACCCGATTGGGGTGGAACCCTGTATGAGAGGGCCTGAAGGCGTCTGTGAACGGAGACTGGGGAGTCGTGGAAGAACCTGATTGGGGTGGAACCCTGTAGGACAGGGCCTGAAGGTGCCTGTGAACGAAGACTGGGGAGTCGTGGGAGAACCCGATTGGGGTGGAACCCTGTAGGACAGGGCCTGAAGGCTTCTGTGAACGGAGACTGGGGAGTCGTGGGAGAACCTGATTGCGGTGGCACCCTAGATGTTTGGGACTGTGTTGTGGAAACAGGGTGTCAACAGGAAATAAAGGCCTGCAAAACACTCTCATTGAGTCACTGAGCACCTTCTTGCGGTGCCTTTCCACTTCGTCAGGTATTGTATTTTTGGTACTTACAGTAAGAACAGTTCCAAAAGTCCAGTACTTCAATTTGTTGGTTTTCCACTGGCATAAAAACTGGTACCATTGCTGAATGACACCACAAAGCAAGGTGGAATTTTTTGTACTTATTTCGAATAATGGCTGTAGTATAGTAGGCAGGGAGTCACATAACAGGTATTCAAGTATTCATTCACATTTAAAAGAGATGTGTGCGGCCATCATTGCAACAATGCAAATGCATTTTAACCTTTATACCACAGATGAAGTATGAATTTGCATATAAAAGGTTAAAACGCACGATAATTTCTTGTCATAGCAACACAAATGAGCATAAAATACATACATAATTGTACAGTTACAACAATCAATTGGCACATGCATAGTTTTTAAAGGTGCATATTTGCGTATCAGTTATGTACATCTCTGACTATAGGGCTGGGTGATATGATATTAATACCAACATCGCATGTAATGCACATGCAGTTCTCACATCGCAAAGGCCACGGCAATCAGCTGGTTTGAGATCAGGCTTTTTCATACTTCATTGTCAAAGTGCAGCATGGCACAGGTGGGAAAAAGGTGGGAAAATCCACAAAACAAAATAAAGGACCATGAGGATCAGAAAGCTATAACAGAACTTAAAACTAAAACTAGCTACAAAAGCCAGACACAACCAGAGAGCAGGGCAACACCGCAAACAGGAACCAGGTACAAGAGCCAACACTCGTGACATTACGATGGCAGACTAAATACAAAGACATCTAGGGAAAATGAGGTACGGATGTAACTTAATTAATGAACCAATCAAGGGAGACACAGGAGCAATGAGAAACAGGTAGACACAATAACCCCAAGAACACAGAGAACTAAGAGAATTAACAAACACTAAAGACTAAGAATCTACAGCAAGTACTAGGGCAAATACCACTATAAAATATTAGAAACAAGAATATACAGAAATAACCACAATAAACCTGGGGAAACTCGAAAATAAGAAAACACAAAATAAACACTAGAGAACAAAAATCCAAAAAACGAAAGGTGGTCTCAAGCCAGCCTCAAACCCACAACACAAGGGAACAGTATCAGAGTTTCACTCTTAGCACACTGACCTACTTAGTAGTTTGGGGAACAGGGAAAACACACTAGAGTTAGGCACACTGGGGCTGAAGGGCAAGAAACCAGGGAGGAGGACAGGATGACCAGCGACACCTACTGGCCAAATGGAAAGGGGTGTGAACCTTGACACGTCATACTTTATGGACATTATAGTACAGAGGGTTTAAGTTTCACTAGAATACTTTTACTTTGACATCGGAAACAAAACTGCAAGCACTGCATTTTAGTGATTGTTGTTTTCAAGATTATCTAGCACAGGGGTGGATTTATCCGCAAAGGGCCGCTATGTATGCGGGTTTTCGCTGCAACTCCCTAATTAGATTACTAATTAGAGGACTGATTGGCTGAAGAGTCCTCACACCTGGGTTTGAACAGCTGACCTACAGGTTATCCCAAAAACACCGCATACACGGCGGCTCTTTGCAGATAAAATTGGTCACCCCTGATCTAGCATATGCGTAACATTTACTGCTGCTGCTTTTGCATGAGCTCTACGTGTGCTTTCCAATCTTTATCATCCTTGCAGTTTAAATCACTCCTAGACAGGTAGACAAATATTCCAGTATCATGTTCTGATATTAAAATTTTTCCCAATATCGTGCAGCCCTAGCAAATACTTTTTAATTTCTTGTTATGACATTCAGATTTTCTTCAGGTTCTTCCCACCAGATTGCAATTAAAGCTTGGGTCTCTTAATTTGTCCACACACATATTATTATTATTATTATTATTATTATTATTATTATTATTATTATTATTATTGCATAGTTTATTTTATAACTTTTTTCAAGAGGTAAGATGTACAGTCAGCCGTCGTGCATTCGTGCTTCGAGATTTGCAAATTCACAGATCTGCTAAATTTTTGTTTTACTGTTTTTTATTAAATATTTTTTTATGTATTTTTATTCTCTCTCTCTTTTTCGTGGTTAGCGCACACATAGCAGTTTTTCAACTTGTTATTTCTGTACGTATTTACGTAATTTTTCATTGATTGAATACCTGTACACTGTACCTACAGTACATGTTTCCTTTATGTATTTTATTGAATTGTACCATGGTTACGTGTATGACTTCAGTCAATAGGTTTACAGTCCCGTTCGTTTACTGAATGTTAACCTTACTGTGAATGCATAGAAAACGGCAGCTAATGGCGTGTTCTATGAATCAGTAGGAGTAACATTAGTATACTGTACTGTAAATGTGCTAGTGTGACAAATACCCATTTTTGTGTACTCTGTTTTTGTTTTTTGAAAAGGTAATGTAAGTTAATTTCTAAATGAAATTAAAGTGTTTTGGGGTCATATTTAGTGTTTAAACTATACAAAATAAGCATATATTGCCATTTTTAGTTATTCTTCCAAACATCCTCCTCATTTGCGGCGGGTTCTGGAACCTAACCTCATGAATGTCCGAGGTCTGACAGCATTGTGTATTGTGTTTTATGTATGTGTATTGTTTTTCAGAGGCAGGCTATTTGCATAATCAAAGAAAGTGTTTGCAAGTCTCACCCAAAGTATCCTAGGATCAAAAAAGTACCCCGGCTGGTTTGGGACTTTGGGTACTGGAAATTTTGGTACTGGTACTTGACCGGAAGAGAAAGTACCCAGTGCAATGAAAAAGCGCCAGGGAAAGGTTTGTAGTACAGATGATATTTGCTGGAGTCTGGCCAGCAATTTCCCGAAGCGCTGCGATTTTACAAAGAAGTAAAAGGTGGCCCAGCGTTAACACTAGTTTGGGTTTCAGCTGCGGCAGGAAGATGAGTGTAACCCTTAATGATTATAACCCTTAATGATTATAACCCTTAATGATCACAATCACAGTTTATTTTTTCATTGATCATTTTCTTCATTTCATAGCTTCAGCAATTGCAATGATACTTCTGTGTAATTTTCTCATCTCCCCCGTAGATCCTCAGCATGGTGAAGCTTCTCTGCTTGTTAGCTATACCTGGCTGTCCACCCTCACAGAGGGAAGGAGGAAGTGTGGCAATCACACATTGCCTGGCAGATGGCATATGGATGACTGCTTTTGCTATTGTGCTTGTCTGCCATTTGTTCTCCTTTTTTTGTTTTGGGTTTAACTGGCCGACGTGCTGGTGTTTCAGTTTCTGGGAAAGCATTTCCTCCAGGCATGTGATAACACCTCCTTCCACCAAACATGAGCGTGTTTCCTCTGAGCGCACACCAAGTGAAGAACCTCATTCTCTTTTTTGTGGTTTTAGTGATCAGAAGAAGCTGAGACAGATCATTTAACTCCACGCGAAAGCTCATTATTTTTCTTTGGTTTTTAAAGAATAAATTTGCCTTTGTGATGACAGAAAATAATGTCATTACAAAGGCATTTAACAAGGGATGCCAGCTGTCCTTGGAACAAGAAGGTAGACCTTTTTTGTGAAACTATCTCTCCAAATGAGGGCTTCAGCAGGTTCCTGGCAATCCCACACCGCTATGCGGCTGCTGGATCATCAGCTAAACTAAGGTATTGCAGGCTAATTTCCTGTTATCCTCGATTACATTCTGACAGCACCAGCTACCAGTCCAGGGCGTACCCACATCCTGGTGCCCTCTGCTGCCGGGGGCACAACTTGCATCAGCTTTGTATGTTTTTTTTAATGACAACTGAGATTTTAGGTTTATGGTCAGCAGATACGAAAATAAAAAAATTCTAAATTTGGCTTAAATTTTATTTATGAATTATAAATATAAATATATATTTAACACATCACTTTTGGAATGTTAAATGAATGCAAGAGCATTTTGTGTCAGAGGCAGATTAATACTATTTTTACTTTAGCTGGCACTTGCTTTTTATTTAAGGTCTGAGATTTATTGTTAAGATTCCAGCACTCATGCTGCCCTTTTTACTTGGTGGCCCAAGGAATCGGCTCTGCTGCTTGGGTCCCTCTACACCATCATGGGAGCTCAGTCCCACCCTTTTGTGGTGTTTATATATGGAAAGTGACTCAGAGAAACAGGCCAGCCAAGGAGGAGGCCTGCATGTGGGCCAGGGTAGGCCACAGATGTATGTAGGACCATCCTGATTATTCTAAGTAGCAGGCCTGCAGCTGGCAGCATGGGTCCAGGAGAAACACAAAGACATGGCTAAAGGACAATCGGAATGAGCGTGATATGGGGAGTGTGGCCTCAATGCTCTGTCACTATCCCCCCACATCCCACTCAGACCTTTCTGAATGGCTTCCTGTCTGCAGGCTGCTGCGCTGCCACTTTCCTATGGTACCGTTCGCATCTCGCCAGGCCACAGCTGGGCACCGGCTGGTTCCACTGAGCTACTACTTGCAGTGTTCTTTTCCCTTTGCTGAACCTGCCCATATCTTGCACCCAGCTGATTGTCTACAGATATAGATTAGTGCACAGTAGCCCCCTGTGAGTGGGGTTTGAGGGGACATGCTGTGGTGATGGGCTTAGGGCTACGGGGAACCCAGAGGAGAGGTATGGGGTCACAGGGTATGGGGTCACAGGGCATGGGGTCACAGGGTATGGGGTCACAGGGTGTGGGGTCACAGGACATGGGGGAAGCTGGTAGGGCATGGGGTCACAGGGCATGGGGTCACAGGGTATGGGGTCACAGGGCGTGGGGTCACAGGGCATGGGGAAAGCTGGTAGGGCATGGGGTCACAGGGTATGGGGTCAAAGGGTGTGGGGTCACAGGACATGGGGGAAGCTAGTAGGGCATGGGGTCACAGGGTATGGGGTCACAGGGCGAGGGGTCACAGGGCATGGGGAAAGTTGGTAGGGCATGGGGTCACAGGGCATGGGGAAAGTTGGTAGGGCATGGGGTCACAGGGTATGGGGTCACAGGGCGAGGGGTCACAGGGCATGGGGAAAGTTGGTAGGGTATGGGGTCACAGGGCATGGGAAAAGCTGGTAGGGCATGGGGTCAAAGGGCGTGGGGTCACAGGGCTTTGGGAACAGGGTCTATCATGCTTGATTAATATGCTTGGCCTCAGGTGCTTTTTTGGCACTGTTTAAACTCGGCTGCTCACTCTGGATGATCTCACAGGCTTGGATTTCTGGTGCCAACAAATGTAAAGCGGAGAGGTTCAGCATGTATCACATGTAACTGTCCTAAAAATCTGAGCTTTCTGTCAGTCTGTACACACCGTGCTTTTCTGTCAGTCTGTACACACCGTGCTTTTCTGTCAGTCTGTACACACCGTGCTTTAAACAGAGATGGCGATTCCTCATCCGGTCAGTATAACTACATTAATCTTCAGGTGCCTGTCCTAAGATAAAGAATGAAGGAAGAATTAATGCATGATGTGGAAACAACATCAAATGACAGCATTGTGTGATCATTGCCGATAATCCCCTTTAAGTTACATTCCTGTGTCTGATAGCCCCAGCTGTAAAAATGATCGATTTTATAGCTGTTATGTCATGTTTTGAAATCCCTGAGCGGAGCACTCTTACTCACGGTTCTCTTCTCTCGTCAAAGGGGCCTGTTTCGTTATTTCATAGAACCATGAAGGATTTTGCTTTGTTAGCAGGACCTAAAATACTGACACCCCTCATGACCCCCATGTCTTTCACTGGACCAGTAATTTAGGCAGAGGAACGGAGAGACCTGGCCCTTGGCAGATTGCCAGCAGGAGGCCCCTTGCTTTGCCCAGAACACTTGGCTGGCAGTGGAAGGCCCCACATTCTGTGAATGATCAATGTGTGAGTCTTTCTATCACATGTTAGTCAAAGCAGTTCCACCGCACTCAACACAACACATAATCTTCACACTACAGAACAAGGCAAATGAATGGAGCGACGGCTAAGTTAAATGACCCGTTGATGGCTAATGCCAGTCCCTACCAGACGACCCCCCCAAAACTGTCAGGAGAATGCACGTGTGCTGTTCATTGTGCCTTCACAATGAAACTCAGCCTGCGGGTCAGGCCAGCTGGGTCCCCCAGCACACTCGCCGCCGAGGTCGGGAGGCGGTTTGGGTGTGAGGAGGTGTGAGCGCTCCAGGGACAGGACCCCCATCCCAGGCCTCGCCTGGCACAGTGACTGTCCAGGGGAGGAACCTTGAAATGAGCAGGATAATGCTGGGCACACATGAGCAGATGTTCCTGCTCCTGTCTGCCGGTGCTGATTTGGTCTGACTGTTGAATTGACCTTCATGGCGGTTTTGTAAAGGGCTTCTTCAATTCATCAGATGTGGATGAGCTCCTTTAAGAACACGGGTTTGGGTGTGATGTTTGTTGCACATGTGACTCCATTGAGCATTGTGCATGGAAAGGGGCATTAAGTGAAAATCTCTTTACGTGGTCATTTTTCTGGAAAAAAGAAACGCGACAGGCTGAAATCCACACAGCCTGATTCTCTGAGAGTGTTGGATACAGCCTGATTCTCTGAGAGTGTTGGACGCCTCTCTCCTTGGGCTGAGATCCCAGCCTTATTTTGCTGTCCTGCTGGAAGCTGAAGCCATGAGCTCTGCTCTCCTGCTGGAGTCACTGGGAGCTTATGGAGCACATGCTCCTCAGAACAAAGATATAAGAAGACAAAACTAAAAACAATGGAAAACAAAAGTCTGTGTGGTGTACAGCTCCCTCTGTGTCTCCAGCGCGATGAGTACCGCAGTTCAAACGAGGCATCCTCGCTTGGCTCGCTTGAGCTGCTTAGCTGATCCTGAGCTGTCATGAGCAAACCCGCTCAGGCTCTGATTTAGAGAGGAACCGCTCATAGCCAACCTGATAAGAATCCAGAACGATAGACAACAATTTCAGGTTCTTAGTGCTTTTGTCATGACATGCCACATGCTTAGTGCTCTCGGCCCCTATTGTTTTTGGTAGGATTATCATTGTTATTATTATATTTAATATACCAATGAAGGCAGTAAATATGAAGAATCTTCTGCCTATATGTAGGAGTACAGTAGTATTGTATTTTGTGTGTATATACAGCATATCATGTGGTATAGGAATAACTCGATATTAGGGAACGATCGGCCATGTAAGTATTACTCTGGTTACACTGTGGCGGAAGGGCTACAGGTGATGGATGCAATAACGTGAGTGTGTAGAAGAGCAGCTCCCAGTGAAAGTGCCCTGCTGGAACTGCAGTTGTCATGTTTTTCCGACTCCTGCCTAATTCCTTATGAAGCTGATCCCCTGAGGTCACCAGAGGTCACCAGAGGGGATATTTGACTTTGTCTGGCTCTCCGTTACCCCTCCTAGGCCTAGGTGGTGTTTTCTGTGAAATTACAGATTGTCGCCTGAAGTCAGATTGTCACAACAGTTGCTGCTGTGCTGTACCTGGGCCAGCATCCTCCATCACCATGCCATGTGACATCAGCAACATACCAAAACACCAAACCGCAAAGTGCCACAACAGGTGGGTCCTGGGCCTGGCCTGCAGCTCCAATCGGAGTTATTGAGCAGCAAGCAGCACATGCTCAGGGTTTCATTAATATATCATTTTTAGTAGTGAGCCTATGCCTTTATTATTTAGAAATGTGACCAATAAATTCTGACCAATAATTTTATATTTAGATTAATATCCCCTCTCTAAACTGTTTCTTAAGGGCTCTCTGTCTGCAGTTATCCATTGCTGTCAGTGGCCAAGTCTCTGCTGGTCTCTTGGCCAAGTCTCCCGTGAGTTGGAGGCATGTCGCACTGCGCTGCAATAGGGGTGAATTGTATCATATTACAATAGTAGTTGCCTCTTGTGTATCTTTAATTTATCAAATTGTTGGCAATGCATCAAGATGTGTATTGCATGGCTTTAGAGATTCACATCCCTAATACTCACTGACACTCACTGACACCCGTTAACACCCAGGGACTCGGTGACTGAGGGTGAGTCAGGGTGAGTGCTATTCGTGTTAATGTGCCGCTTGCCACTGCAGGCTACGTGGATTCAGGACTGAGCGAATTTCATAGGGTGAGGGTGGCTAATTAATGAGTGGGCAGGGCAACCAGTCAGGCAGCCAAGCAGCCAATCAGCCGGGCATCCGAGCTTTCAGCCAGAGTGACGGCCTCCGGAAGCTTCTTACCTCCAGCCGACCTTGATGCTCCGACTGCATGACTGCTCTCAGATCAGATTATATGCATCTTGTTTATTGATGAAGAAGGTCAGCAGAGAAGCAGCTCAGGCACCATCCGATTGTTATTATGAATGTTTCAGCCTCACTCACACTGCCAGGTGTTAAAGGACCCCCCCACCCCCATGATCTTCTTCAAAGCACGGCCGTCACATGGGTCGTCTGATTGTATTGCAGGTCGTCTTGTTTCACCTCCTGAAATAGACTTCTGTGAAACCATGTCCTGTGTAGAGGCAGCTCCGTATTGCCTGGCAGCTGGTGAGACATTGTGGGAAAACACCAGTCTACCTAGAGAAATAAGGGTTGAAAAAGCAGATGACAGGGGCTGCAGCGTCCCTCCCCCAAAAAGGTAAAAAAGATGTAGCTGTTTGTGGACTGAAGATAACTTGCCCTGCCCCGGACCACAAGGCGCCCATTGAGACTGCAGTCGAATGTTTATTTTCCAAACTTCTCATTCCATAAGGCAGCTGGTCTGAAAAAGATCCTCACAAAACCATATAAGCCTCAGCTACATCCCTGAAAGGCAGGAGGAACCAGGAGACCTCAGTGCTGAGAGGACTATACTGGGTGGGACAATAGGAGGTGACAGAAGACACCTCAGGGCTGGGGACCAGTAGTGAGAGGCCATTTGGATGGAGCCCCCGTTTAGGCTGCAGAAAGACCTGGAGCTATGAGGACAGGTGGCTGTCTGAGGGTGGGGGTTGTGAAGGGGCAGTAGATGAGACTGTGAGGGCATTTGTAGGAATACCATCCAGACTGAGGAGGAAGCCACCATCAGCCAATCCCGTAGAGGAGAGGAAAGGAGAGAGGGATGGAGAAACCAAAGAACGAAGAGGCTGGGGCGGGGCAGGGAGTAAAGGAGGTGAAAAGGGAGCAGAGCACATGGTTCAACAAGGGGGGTATTTTTTTAGAATCTTTTAGGTAAAGGCTCCTCCCCTTCCCCCCTTTGGAGACGAGTATTTGTCAGTATTCAGGAGGAGTGACCATAACGGCGGGAAAACAAGTTATAGGAGGAAGAGAGGGAGAGAGAGAAAGAGAGAGAGGGAGAGAGAGGAATAACTGGGCGGGGGGGGTGTGTGCCTAAATAAAAGAGCTGAAGTGAGCGAAGGAGTGGACAGTCATGGGCAGCGTGTTCAGCGCTCTGGTGGAACATGGATGTGGGGCGTGAGGAGTGGGAGTGCAGTCCCCTGAGATCCTGATCCGCCAGCATGCCATCTGCCTCGTTCGGCCTGCCGGCGGCGCTGGCGGGCCGCGCGCGCACCTGGGTCTGCCTCTCCTGCATGTTCTGGGTGAGTGCCTCAAGGTGGCTGGGGGGGGGATGCATGGCAGGGGAACGGGGGGCATCCACCCTGCGTCAGATGCCCTGCGAGACCCCCCCCGAGACTCCCTCCCCTGGCCGTCTGACTTTGGCGTGACCAGCTTGACACTCAGCTATTTCTGTCATGCCCTGTATAATTTAATCTGTTGCTCTTGTGCCGCTGCGGATGCTGAGTCCTGCCTGCGCTGGCCAGCTGTGGCAACCCTGGCTTCACCGCTCCTCCCGTTTAGATGCAGTCGAATATAAAATTAGATTTGGTTCCAGTCACCGGGCTCAGAAGCTTAGTGTGAAATGTCACCTCAAGGCAGTGTCACTGCCTAAGCTGAGGGTAAGCTTTATAGCGTATGCCTGTGTGTTTTTAAAGGCCAGATTGTGTGAGGGTGTGTCTTTGCAGAAGCCTTTCCTCAACCTTATAATTGAAAAAGAATAAACTTTCTTTTTTTAGGACACTTGAGCCCATGAGCAAACGCTGTGAGAGGATGGCATGGGAGATAGAACAGGAGGAATCGGGAAAGCTTGGTGTCCTAGAGCCCGTTCGGTCTCATGGTGCCTCATGCGTTTACTAACGGCTGTGGGCCGTCTTCACAGAGTTAATGAGGTACCTGTGTAAGCACAATGGGTCTGAAGAGCAGGACAAGGAGCGACATCCAATCCTGGCTGGGGGGGTAAGATGGTACCTCCTGGCTCTGAATTATAGATGAGATCATGATCACGATGCCATTCTCAAGCTTTCTGCACATTTTGTTGAGATTTGGGAATCATCAAAAAAGAAAGGTCAGCTCTAAGGAGGTAATCCATCCATCGGGCTTTTTGTCCTTTTTTATAATGAATGACTTGACAGAGGTTTATGAACGAGAGGAATTAAGTGATTGGGGTGATGAAGCTGCCAGAGAGGTTGCGTCATTTTGCTGGATTGCGAGGTGTTCAGGCGACAGTCATCAAACTACTAAACCAAACCTCACAGCTACATCTGCTAAACAGAAATAAGTATTGATGCCCTGTGATCAATGCCCATTAGTGTCATTATGGATCCCTGGAGCAGTGAGGCAGAGATTGTTTAAATGCACTCTGCTGTACAGGCTGTGGTCTCCATGCGCATTGAAATACGTGACGGTCCGGCCAGAAGATCCAGTCGGTCCTTTATCAGTGGACTATTGTTTCGTGCCGGGGAGTGGGAGGTGTGGCACTAAACACTGACACTGGGCTCAGGCAGGGCATCCCTCTGATCTCACTCTTGATTGGTTACTTTAAGCACACCTCATTTATTCATCATGTAGACCTGTAATTGAATTGTAATGTTCATACCTGATCAGGCTGGGTTAGGTGGTATGGTGGTTTGTGTCCCAGGAGTGGGCTTGCATTATGTGTGTATGAGGTGGGGGGGCTCCTTCCCTTTCTCTGATGAGTATCCGGCTTCATAAATGGGTGAAGTGCCCGATATGAGCTATAAATACAGCCCGGACAAAGCTGTGATCAGAGTGGATCGAAGAGAAAGCTCCCGGCAGTTACTCAATATGCAGCGTTTTCAGTGAAAGTCACGGCGCGGTTCTGTAGCTCTGTGACCGCTCCCCAGCCTGAAGGTGGTGGAGCAGAAGGATGCAGTTCAGTGATGGAGCTTGACTGAGGGGGTCACTGATCACTGCTGCCGCTCTCTGATGCACAAATGAGGAAAGTCATACCTGAACGCTCACAAAGGCAGGGAGCCACATGACGGCCTCCCCTGTATGCTGCGCATTCAGGGCCGGTCATCTTCCGAGGGCATGGTGACTTAGAATGCCATTGGTGCCAACCCAACCAAACCCTCTGGCAAAAAAATGCCCCACCCATTAAATAGAGCTTGGTCGATGGTCTGCACTGAAAAGGTCAAGGTTGGAATGGTGAGTATGGGGAAGGTCTGTAATCTGAATCTTCTTCTAGGCAACTCAGATGAGTGGCTCAGTGAAGCACCCTGCTTTTTAAATGGGTAACACTGCTAGTTTGAATAAAGATAACTCTACTGACAATGACGTAATGAGGGGACTTCATCATGATGGAGTGCAAAAGTAGGAACAGGGATCAGGGGTCACATACGATCTATATTTAAAGTGTCCTAGGTCTTTTAGAATGGGACCATTTGAAGCTGAGATGTTTGTTGCTGTGATGAATTACTGAATACCATTAGGACACGAGTGGCTTCCTTCCCTCCCGTTGACCTGCTTTGAGTGAGACTGCAATGCTCAGCACAATATTCCTGAGCAGGTTAGCTCTCCCCACAGTGTGAACTATGCACCTCTCCTCTGTGAAGAACACTTAGTTTAAAGTGGAGCAGATGATAAAGAGCCTGATTAGCTATGATATTTATTGCTGCGGGCTTTTTGGTGGACGGTGGAATGATGTAACCTGTCGTAGTCATTGTGAACTTGAGATCTGAGAGGTCCTCAGACTCCAAATGGCCCACCTGACTCACCCTGAGATTCTCTGGGCTTTTTGGTGGACGGTGGAATGATGTAACTCATCGTAGTCATTGTGAACTTGAGATCTGAGAGGTCCTCAGACCCCAAATGGCCCACCTGACTCACCCTGAGCTTCTCTGGCACCGATTAGTTAGATTATGTTGCGCTGTCCAGCCTTCTGGGTGTCAGGTGCTGGAGTATGCTATATGAAGACATGAAGACCATCAGTGGAGAAGCTGGAGGAGACATGCGTGCTATCTCTCAGTAGCTCAGTATAACTACAGAATGTCATTGCTATGCTGGTGATGGATGCTACAAATGTTTTTTTTGGATCAGCCCTATTCCTGGGTCACTGGATGACTGCTTCAGTTGGGGCCATGAATGCTCAAGGTGAGCAGCCGCAACCAGTGTTTGGAATACCTTGGATAATCTTGTTCCCAAATGAAAACCACTGATTATCCTTCGTGAGAAGATCTGGTTACATTTCTCCAACTGGTTTACAGTGCCCACCCTCTGACCCAAATGCACTGCTCTGCCCAGGAGAGGTGACACCACACGGGGAGGGAGGGATCTCCTTCCTGTGGAAGCGTCATAGTAGGAGCTTTAATTACCACTTTTGAATAGAATCTGCCAAGGACAACGATGCACTGCCCCCCCCGCCAAACCCCGGTTTGTAAAGTAACTCCAGAACGAGGTAGCTATACTGGTATCATCTCCTCTGTCTCACATTGAACTTGAGTAATCAGAGACACACTGGGCACTAGGTGGCCTGGTGCTGTGGGCTTGTCATTTTGCCGCAGTTCCTCTGAGGATTCAGCCACAGCTGGGATCTGGGATGAGTCTCCTGGAAGCAAAGTCACAGGAGGTTAGCTGGGCATTACAGGTCCACTAAAGACCAGCTGTGAGATTTGAGGAACTGGAGAGGCAGTTCAAGAGTGGCATCATTCATCTAAGGCATCCAGTTTGCCATTGGAAAAGTGACACGACATTTTTAACCACACAGCTCCTAACAATGACTCGTTCCAGGCCCTGATAGCAGCCATCTACAGGCGTGTGCAAACCCACAGGCCCCCTGAGCTATCCCAGTAATGACGCACTCTGGGGCTGTGGCCCACAGACAGGTCTGCTTCCACTGTGTTTTTTTCTCATCAGTGTTTCAGAAACACTTGGTCATCAGCTGTTCACCAGCACTCTAACCAGGCATCTGTGCAGGACCCATGAGGTTTGGACCCTAAAGTGACTTTTTAAGTGTGTCCTCAGAAACAGCAAACTTGTTCTTGCCCTTGACTCACCGTTGAGCTGAATGTGAGGCTCTGCCTTTGCCTTCCCTTCTCATAACCCCCCTCCCCCAGCCGTGTGCAGTCCCAGAATCGGGTGGGTCGCCGCAGTACCCTACTTACACATGGGGAACCGCATTGTAGGAACCTGATTGGGAACCGTCTTGACTAGCTGTTTGTCATGCGCAATCACACACACACAGATCCCAGTTGTTCCCTGTTATGGTGTGAGGCTCCCTGTGCTGGTTTCTCCTGATCTCTCACCAGCCTGATCTCCATGTCGCACCTTGGACAGCAGGTTCTGTTCCTCAGAGCACAGAGGTGGGCTGAGCTCTCTTTTCGTCACCCTCATCTCCCAGCATTCTACTCCGTATATCATCCTGCACAAGAACAGGCCTGCAATCCTCAGGAGAGGCTAATTTTGAACCAGTTGAATAAGTGCTTACAGGAAGTGGTGGCATGGGGCCAGGCCCCAAGTCTCAGTTAGGGGGGTGTGTGGCAAAGCGGGTGGGGATGTTGTGCCCATGAGCGGAAGGTCGGTGGTTCAAATCCTACGGTTGATAGAGTGCTTATCTCAATTTCAGCAGGTTCCCTAACCCTAATTGCTGCAGAGATTGGGTTATTCTGAATAAATAAAGCATCTGTACTTAAGTGTTAGGTGCTAAGACAAGAGGCACTACCTCCTAGGCATGGAGACATGCCCCGGTCTGCCCACCTGGTCAATGTGTTCTGAACATCTTCTGAGTGTCATCGCCTGTCTCCTCAGCTACATGCCGACACATTCATGTGCAGGAGCAGCTATATTAGATTAGGAAACAATAAGGAAGATTAGCTAGGTTGCACGTGACTCAAATTTAGAGATACCCCAATCGACTAGCCAGGGACCCGGAATCAGGCAATATTCAGTATGCTCAGCCTGAACTAGAGACCAGCTGGTAGATCTGTTTTGGTTCATTATCCTGTTGGAGAACCCATGACCTGCGGCTGAGGCTGAGCTTTTTGACACTGGGCAGTGTGTTTCGCTTCAGGATGCCTTGGTACTCTTGAGGCTTCATTGTGTCCTGCACAGATTCAAGGTTCCCTGTGCCAGATGCAGCAAAGCAGCCCCAAGACAAATTCAAGCCCCCTCCATGTTTCACAGTAGGTATGATGTTCTTTTCTTTAAAGCTTCATTTTCCCTTCTGTAAACACAGAGCTGATG
>JAODKF010000001.1:52996111-53024149 GCA_026779585.1 Mormyrus proboscirostris
TTTTTATACCCTTTCTTAAGTTTAGTAGAAATAAATTGGAGGCTAACTAGGCAACTCGGTCGCTTGCAGCAGCTGGCGTGGTTGAACACGTCATCCATCCTCTATTTTTTATGCCGTACGATCTACCCACACGACCTTTGCGATCGAACAGTAGACCGCGATCGACGTATTGGGCACCCCTGGCGTAGACCATGTATACATCGGTGTGGATCATGAAAACAATGCTGGAACAGGCGAGAAAATAAAAACACATGTATCGATATTTATGCGTCACGTCGATGCACTGTTACCCCCCTAGTGAGCATTAGCATTTTTCCCATAGAAGTGAATGAGTAGGATGTGAGGTATACCCGACGTGTGTGTGTGCGTGTGTGTGCGTGTGCGTGTGTGTGCGTGTGTGCGTGTGAGGATGTCCATATGCAGGTGCCTCAGTCTGCTTGTTTGTACCCTCAGCACGTCTGTGTTTTTAGCGTTAGCTTTCTAGCCCCCAGGCCGCATGGCGTTCTCCATTGTGTTAGGATGCATCTCCAGCTCTAGCAGACCCACCAT
The DNA here is from genome assembly GCA_026779585.1 of Mormyrus proboscirostris. Lineage (NCBI taxonomy): Eukaryota > Metazoa > Chordata > Actinopteri > Osteoglossiformes > Mormyridae > Mormyrus > Mormyrus proboscirostris. Next base: position 52,996,661 of record JAODKF010000001.1, read on the forward strand.
CTCCCAGGGGCCTTGTTTGTACTTGTGGGTTGAAGGACAGTGGTTACAGGATGGATCACTGCTGGATCACTGCTGGACTAGGGGGCATTCAGGTTGAGCATTGCTGATACCTGAGGAGGCATTCTGCCACGCTTGCTGTGTCCCGCCTGGTAGCAATCATCCAGCTCCAGTAAGGGAGCATGACCATCAGGTTGGAAGCTGAGTTGGTCTCTGGCCAGTAGATGTGATCTGTTTCCCCCAGTAGAACTTCACCTGAAGATTCTGGACTGGGGGACCCATTAGAGAGCCCTCTCCTTAGCCGTGGTTCCTCAGGACGTGTGAGGCCCCCAGCCCATCCTCTGACTCCCGAACACTATGTGAAATATGTGGGTTCTGGCCCAGTCTTATCGGGCCCTGTCTTCCTGGTAGGATGTTTGGGATATGCGGGGCCCACTTTTGTGCTCCCTTGCTTTCACCTCTGATTTATGTCCCAGCTGACATGATAAAGCCAGGACACAATGCAGCCTGAAACACTGAGAGGTGGGCTGGAGAGATGTGGCAGGGGCTGCAGGCAAAGCTGGGAGCTTTTACACTGAGCCAGGCTTTCAGAAAAAAGCCACTCCTCTGTTAGGTCCCTTAGCCTTCTGGATTTGTTCTGGACCTGTTCGTCTCCCAGCTTCTTGCTTGGCCGTAGCATCAGGACCTAGTCCACCTCCACTTTTGGAAGCATTTGGTCCTCATCACTTGCAGCCAAGTGAGGTTTCGTTGCTTGTGGTGTCTAGTCCTACTAGGTGCATTCATCTCATCTCTCTCTGGCAGCTCTCTGTGTTTATTTTTGCTAAAGCAAAGCTCTTTGCCAGCAGACCCTCAACAACACACTTCAATCCTTACATGGCTTTTGTTGCATTGAAGTATGAGAGAAAACATTTTCAGGCATCTAATAATGTCTTACTCTGTCTCAAAAAAAAGTACCAACAGAGAAGTGCTGTGAAGCTTATCAAATGCTAAATATTTACTCTGGAGTCACACTCTGTTTTCATTCTTGTGTTCCACACCAGTGGATGCCTTTTTTGTAGGTTTGAAAGGTTCACCACAGTGAAAACATTCAAGCTGAGCATGGAGGATGTGCCACTAGGGACTTTCACACCTAAGTTTGGGAACCTGGTCCCGATTCTCAAGTTCCTGGGCTGTTTGGACTTGGAACTTTTGAAGGTCCTGGCCAGTTTTGAGTGTGAAGTTCACACTGAACAATAAGAACTGGGACCTTTAAGCTAAATAAGCATGGGAGACGCAAGAAGTTTGTAGGTTATACTTCATGCATATTTTTGTACAACACTACACCATTACTCCAAAACAATGGAGGATAAATAAGTTGTTTTGTTAGTTATTTGTTAGTCATTAGAGGTATTGATCACATTCAAAATGGGACACAGCCTTCAATTTATATTTTACTTATATGACTGCAACATCTTCATGATTCTTCTTAAATTTGGCTGGCAGATCAATCTTTTGTATAGAATAGTATTTAAATGTTTTAACGTTATTCGAATGATATTAGACTGAAGGATATTGGTTAGAGATAGAATTTTCAGTTGCAGAAATATAGAGATGCAACCAAAAATGTATTATTGAAGCATTAAATGTAATTGGGGTACAAAAATAATTCCATCCACTCAATTTTTTGCTCTGCTACTCAGTTCTGTGTAGCTTCAGTGTTTGTGGTCAACCAATTAGCATATTATCTCTCTAAGCACCTCGCCATAGTTCTTGTTTGAACGAAAAGTACCTAGTCCAGATAGGTACTAAAAAAGGGTTCTGGAACTGTCTCTGACGAAGTACAATGGGGCCAAGTTCCTGTGGTGTGAACATGCCCAATGTCCCTTATTCCAGAAAAGGAGTTCAGGCAGTGTGAAAGCAGGTTTGGGAACTCACTAGAGGGAGTCCACCATCTCACAGGTTTACCTGAAGCAGGACTATATGTCGCATCAGTATTCTCTGGACAGGCAGTATGTTTTCATCTAAAGCAGTGCTGGCCTTTCCAGGTTGCCAGGGACCAAGTTTTCTTCATCTGTTCTCATTCTGAAATGTCAACTATCATCACCCTTGATGTGTGATGTCCTTAACTCCTTGGGAGGCTCTGGACATAGACACATTTCCCGATGTGTGTGCTGTCAGAAAACTCTTCCTTTTTGTCATATAGACTGCTGGTTTAGTAAACAAAATAACCTGTTACTGTAGAACAGCTGATGTGCCTGAGTGGGTACTGAATCTGGTTTGACTTGGGTTCCAGCGAAGAGGCCTCAGCTCCTGAGATGTGCTTCATGTGTCCCTCTGGCTGTAGGGACTCGTTTCTGTGCTTCTTTCCTCTTGTCTTAGATTGTTACGCAGCCCTGAGCAGCGCTTACAGTATGAGGTATATGATCCGGAGCTTCACTCACTCACACTCTGAGAGCCTTGGTTTAGCCTTCTGGAACTTCTGTGGTTAAAGCTTTTATTGTGTCTGGGGAAAAAAAACTTGGTGTGTTACAAAGTAAGGGAGGCAGGGAGAAAAGGAACATTTTACATGCTTTGAAAGAGCATAAACATGGTAAGAGGTGCAGCCCATGACTTCATTCCAACCCCACTCTGTCTTTTGGAACAAGACCCTCCGAAACAGGAGTCCTTTTATGGTAGAACTTTTCTGTCTGAACTGAGAGCCCCTAACACAAGTAGCACATACAGGGGCAAGCTTGATGATTACTGTAAGTAAAACACCTCCTTTATGAGAAGGAACAGAGGATGATGTGAAGGAAAATTATTTCAGGTTTACTGAATCTTAAAGTGTTCTTTAGTTGTTCTTCAGATGTTTCTCAGATTTGTGTTGGACTGGAAAGGCTACAGTGCTTGTAGATCTCACCAGGCTTCCCTTCTGAGTCCATCTTGTTTTATATGTAAATGGGCTCCAGGAAGGAAAAGTAATTTACAGCAACAGGAATCAGATCTGTGAAGCAGAGACTGCAGACATGAGCACCTAATGTAATGGTTCACTTGTTCTTCAAAGCTTCAGTAAGACACCCAGCTGTTTAACGAAATGCTGTGATAATCTAACATTACAGTATTAAGATTAACTAGATATGCTAAAACGCTTGTTTAAATTATGTTACAGCTGCACTTGAAATAAATATCAGCACACTTTGTGGCAGCAATAGTTTATTAAGGCTCTTAATTAATTGGCAGCCCAAGTTAGACTCCAGAATCATTCCACCAAAGATATCAAATATATAAAGTTCCTGGTCTCTTGACGTCCATGTGCTTTTCCTCATTGGTCTGGACCGGAAGGGACAGTGAAGACCAAAGGTTGCAAATATGTTCTGCTTGATGTTTTTATGCTTTTCATAGGTTTGAAATTGTGTAAGTTTGGAAAACTCTAAGAATTTTATTTTTTATAAATGCATTTGGGAAAGTGCATTCAGGAAAATGCCCAAATTTAGCAACAACAGTAAAGACATGAGTCAGTACTGAGTCATCTATCAGTTACCAGTGAACAGGAGCATCTTCACAGATGCCCAAGCTGGCATCTGTGGTACCAGTCCCAAAATTCCATCGCATCCGATTAAATCACCCATGAAAAGATATGAGAAACAGTCAGGATCATTACTGCTCATTATGAAAGAATGAACTGAACTTTCCTGTCCTGGAACTTCCATATTTATTAAGTATCAGTCAGGAATGACAGCGGATACCTGAAAAAATGCTACAAATTTGGTATGCTTGCATTTTATAGCCCATTCAATGGTGGAAGTCAGATTTAAAAATACAGAATGACTGTAAAATGCCAAGTTCTAGCAGGAGATATCCTGGGGGGGGGGTGCACTGGCTTACGTGCTCAGTACATTAACTTCATGACAATGCCATGTCAGTCCCCAGATCCACAGGAAGTGATTCATCTGGACGTGCTGATTGCAGAGACCATCATTATCTGTCTTTATCCTGTTTATTCAGTGCAGTCGTCAGCCTTGTTGGCCTCAAAAGCAAGCAGCAAGAGTGGGCGCACTAATCTGTTTATGCTGTTTTTGGAAAACCGAGATCACCATAAGATCCAGTGGCCTGCAGTCAGATCCCCAAGGAGAAGTCAGGGATGTGAAATGTGATACATCAGCAGACTGGTGATGACACCAAAAAACAAGCATTATCACAAAAACAAACATTATCATAGATAATGACTTTGAACATTATGGATTACTTGGTGTCCTCAGCAACTAAGTGAGCATTTATTTTGTTTTTAGCCAAACCCAATCAATGTTTACATCGATGACTGGTAGTAATTAATACAATGGGAGATCAGCACATATAGTCATTAATACTTTGAGAGACCAACACATGGCCAGTAATACTCTGGGGCACCAGCTTGTGGTTATTAAAACTTTGGAGTACTAACTCATGGTTGTTAATACTCTGGGGGACCAGCACGTGATTATTAATACTCTGGGGGACCAACATGTATTAATTAATACTGTGCGAGTCCAGCCCCTGGTGATTATAACTCTCTCAGCTGCGCTCTCAGCTCAGTTACCTAGAGGTACACAAAAGTGGCTGCTGAGTGGATATTCAACTAAAAAGCTGACCGTCTCATTCCTCTGCCTTGCAGGTTAATGCACCCTGTGTACCGACTTCTAACTATGAGCTGGTAAGAGACTTTCATCCTGTCCCTTCTAACGTTGCTGCTTAACCTCTAACCATGCTCTTGTGTTACACAGGGGCTGAGCTTGTGCTTTCACTCAGCCACTCGCTTAGCATTCTGAGAAGTCTCTCCTCTGCAGCACGTGCCACCATGCATGTTTGCAATGGGAACAGCTTGGCCGGGAAAGTTACTCAGCCCATCCTGAGGGCGGGGTCCCAATCCCTGCCGGACTCAAGCGATGCATACGGCAGAGGCCCAGCCTTTTTGGGCTTGCTGCGGCATCTTGCGCGGCCACTCTCTGGGCTTTTCTCATCACCTTTTTATGTTTACGTTTGTATCTGCCAGAATAAGCTGCTCCTCCTGCTGCTGGCCGTCAGCAGACCAAGCTGCCTTCTTCAGATGGATTCCTGTGGCTCATGTCCAGGAACATGCAAGGCCTGTTCTGTTGTTTGTTATAACTTAATTATTAGGCACTGCCGAGATTCCATGAATAATAAACAAAGGGTTAGAGCAGTGGTGTTTGACAGTCTTTAGGTTGTCCTTGGCAGAAGCTCAGCTTAGTGTTTCATGATCTCTGTGCTCTTTATTTTATGAAGACACTGCTTTCATCAATCCTTCCATCCATCTATCAATCCATCTGTCAGTCCATTTATTCATTTTTATTGTTAATACTTATTCAGTTAGGATCATGATAGTTCAATATTTATGTGGCAGATGAGGTACAGACACACCATCACACATTTAAGAATGGATGTCCACTCATTCATGAGACCCAACCCTCATTTCCTGCTCCAGAAACCTGCTGAAGATGGTGCCCAGTGGTTCCTGATATCTGAGTGTAGAACGTGTAGACTGTCGGTGTTCCTGGTAGCTAGGTTCCTGATCATGTAGATGGTGGTTGGGATCCTTCTGGCTGGGGTCCTGTCCATGTGTTGCTGTAAATATGGATGTCTCTGACTTCACGTGCTTCACTGGTTTATACAATCAGGGTTGGAGTACAACATTCACCACATTGGATATTATCGCTTTCGAAAGTATGTGATCTTTATCTCATGTCCCTAGGGATGGATATGCAATAAAACCTCATCTATTTCTTCCAAGCACATGAAACAATTTGTAGCAGTATGTAGTTTCACCAGTGGTATACCATGCAGCCAGTAGGATAGATGGAGGGACTCTAGCTGTGTTTCTCTTCCCAGTGTCTGTACAGTGGGGACTGGCCAGGAAGATGCAGGCAGCAGACTTGAGACAGACCTGCAATTCAAATTAGCTTGTTTATTGGCTGTTCCACAGTCAGCCTGCTGAGGTCTTCATTGGCCAGCTGTAAATCAGCCCTTAACTGGTTTTGAAGAGGCCAATGGTCTGGATGAGGCAGCATGTCACGTGTTCAAATGCAGAGTTCTGCCAGACCTGTGCGTCTCTCATTTGTCCTGTAGGGGGTCGTGTGTCCTGCCTCTCACAGCCAGACCTGTGCATCTCTCCTTTGTCCTGTAGGGGGTTATGTATCCTATCTCTCTCTGACAGACCTGTACCTCACTCCTTTGTCCTGTAGGGGGCTGTGTATCCTGTCTCCCTCTGCCAGACTTGCACCTCTATCCTTCATCCTGTAGGGGGTCGTGTGTCCTGTCTTTCACTTTTTTTGACTGACTTTTTTCTGTTACATTCAATACTTACAGTATACATTTAAAGAAATACCACAGAGATTCGAGGAGGCGAATTTCCAGTAAAAGCACATAAATTTAATAGGAAACACATGGTTGTTGATAAAAGTGGTACGTTTGTGTAAGGTTTGTGGAATTTTGATTGCGGTGTACTGTAAGTAGGAGAACACTGTTCTTTCCCGCACTTTAAAAACGCACTGATTTATGCATTGATTCATGCAGTCATTAAAGTCGGTGTCCTTCCTGTAGGCGGCTGTGTGCTGAGATATACAGGGGGGATTCTCTCCGTTTTAGAAATATTGCATGAGGCCCCTCCCACTTCCTGCCTCGCCCATATTGCACCCCCTTACCCGATGCAGAGGGAGTGTTTCTCACTGATGGAAAAATGCAGGATGTGAGTGAAACTTCTGAGTGCATGAGATGCTGCGGTTCTCATGTAACAGGTGGCTGCAGGCAGCTTACAGTTTTAGTCCATTTTTACTGCTGGATATTTTACTGCCGAAAATGCAGGTTAGGAACTTTTCTTAAAGGCTCTCCACCTCCTCTCCTGGACTCCTTTGACTCAGCTCCTCCTGTCACCAGTTGTAGCCACGATCAGCCGCTGGTCTAAATGTTGCTAATTTCCTTCCTGTGGAGGACAGTGACCCTGGGCGGGAACAAGGCTGCACCAGAACGTGCAATGCTAAGTGCTAATGTGCTACGTGCTGGTCCCACAGCTGCTCACTATGCTGTGCTGCTTTTTTTTGTACTTGCTACAGGATATGGCTCAGGAAATGATTTGTTGTGTTTTCTCTAAGTGGAGGAGAAATGAAAGGGGGAGGTTTTTACTGGAGAGCAGAGATCTGTGAAAAAGACTCCTTTCGACCCTGGTTTTCTGTGTGTAGGTGCACATGCTTTCTTCCTGAGTAAACCCTACAACGGGCCTGTCACGCTTCTGCTGTTTCACTGTACGTCAGGCCTGGGGCATTCAGGACCAAGTCCAGTGTTGTGCTTTATGAGATGTGCTTCAGCATCACTGATCATTCCTTGGTTTTGACATAGTAACCTGCAGCTGCTTGGCCTCCTGTGCCCCAGTAGGTGGTGTTGTGCTCTTGCTGTCTTCATCTTTGCATGGATGAGCACCTGACTGTCTCACCTTTGCTCCTTCCTCTTCTCCTCTCTCCAGCTTGCAGGTCACCACGTTTCCTTGAGAAATGCCGAAACCATGGTAAGCACTTGTCACCTTTGTTTTGTTTGCTGAACATGATTCTAGAAGATGTTTTGTGCTCTAAATATTTTTTTCTCTTGATTCTGGGCTGTTTTTTACTTCTCTGGACAGAACATCTAACCAGCATGACATTGTTTGAGTTATTTTGAGAATTTTGTGTCTATCTGGTATTTAATATTTTCCTGGTCCATAGCTTATTAATAGCATGCTTAAGCCTTAAGTCAAAACAACTCAAAAACAGCTTTTATAACCAGGAGCGATATAACCATCAGCTGATTCAGTTTGCCATTTGGACAATATGAAAAAAACAGTTATTTTGATGTATGGCCCATTTTTTCAGTCCCTAAAAGGAGACAATTTGTGACTGAAATAAAAAAAAATTAAAAATGCCAAAAGACTTCTATTTTGTTTGATTACTTATGGTTAAGGTTAGGGCTGGGTAGGGGTTAAGGTTGTCATTGTTGGGATTAGGGTTATGCCATAGAAATGAATGGTTCCCTTAGAAATGAACGGTTCCCACAAAAATATGAATACAAACATAGATATGTGTGTGTGTCTGCACATTTCCTATGAGAAAAGGCTTTTCTTGTTATTGATTTTTGTTGGGATTCCTTTATAATGCTCGAGAGTCACTGTTAAACCTCCACAGTGACTGTGTGTGTGTGTTTGAATGTGTGTGTGAGAGAAAGAGAAAAAGAGAACGAGAGAGAGAGATTTTCCATATCCTGCTGCCTTACTGTTAGTCTGGAGTTATCAAACTTTCCTCTTGAATCACCCACCCCAAATCCCTAGTTCAGCTGGCTCAACAATGTTTTATAAAGTCCCCCTTTCTTCTGAGGAGGGGGTAAGGCCCTGGTCCAGAGAGGCGGGGTGCCCTCCCCCCATTTTTAGTCCCTGCCCAACCACAGCTGCATATGACTAAGCGTGTCAATGTAGCACGTCAGGGCTGCGTTATGTGAAATTCCAGATGAGTACACATCATCGAACCAGTGGTCTCTGCAGACACTGAGCATAGTGCGCGCACAATATGGACTTCAGCAGTCTGTCACCACGATCTGCAGGACTGAACACTAAGAGTATTCACTATCCACGCTCAATAGAGATTAATCTATATCTAGCATAATCTAATAATCTATATACGACTCATCATGGTCAGGCAGAGCATCTTTCAATAGAGCATAGCCGGACACAGGTGCTGAGGCATCATGGGCAGTCATAGCTCCTGGCCGTCTTGCAGATGTTAACCTATGGTCATTCTGACATCTCATAGTCAGCACAGAGTAGCAGTAACATGCAGGGCCATAGCAAAATGCGACCTTGAGCCTCCTCAGTACTTTCTGCTGAATGGGAGTCCCTCGGGCCCCCTCCAGTCCAGGGTCTGGGAAAACATACCTGTTTTCACACCCGCTGACGGCCTTAGTCACATGATCTGTTCTGCTCTTTCACTTTATTTCTTTTTATGTTTTCTTCTACCTTCCTCAGACTCAGCCTTCCAGGATATTTTTCCCCGACTTCTGAAATCACCTTGACCATTCTATGTCAGGAGCTCCCATCATCTTCCATAAAATCCTTCTGTAGATGCAACAAGTTATCTTCCAAACAAACTCCATGTCCTTTCACCACTCTACATTAAAATGAAGATGATGATGAGTTTTCATTTTCCCTAAGTAGGAGTCAGTGTAGAAGCAGGAAAAACCCTCACAAGTCCTCCTGCTGGTCCATGCTGTGGAATAATGATAGCAGCGTCATCCAGATGACCTGAGCTCTCAACACCGAAAGCACTGAGGTCTTCTTCCAGTGTTATCTGAGAAAAGCTCTAGTGCTGCGCGAAAACTCACGTTGATGGAGAGAGGCTTTAAATAGCTGCCTGTGGAAGGCTTCAGTGAGGCCTGTAATGCTGAACAGATTGTGGGGGGAGCCTGCCAAGACCGCCGCTGTGTCAGGGTTAAAGAGGGAGGGGGGTGCATGAGATGGAGGGAGGAGTGAAAGGTGGGGAGCAGGGGGAGCGGAGACGCCGAGCATTACATGCCAGGCATGTGGCAACCAGGGAGCAGCTCGAGTCTGAAAACTCTGCTTATTTGGAGAGTTAAGGGGCTTTTGAGATAAGAATGAACATCAGCAGAGATCACCAGGCCTCTGCAGTCAGCTCCAGAGGTTCCCTGCCAAGTGACTTCTCCTCTCTCAAGAGGGCCTGGAGATGGGGAGGGCAGTACCTGCAGAAGGTAGGGTCCAGGACGTGGGACAGGAGTACCTGCAGAAGGTACTGTTCAAAAGAAATTTGGTTTGTAAGATGATTGAAGTTTGTGTCTGTAGAGTGTTGGATGGTATCAAGTGAAGATTGAGAAGCACCTGTTGATGGTGAGCTGTGGTCCACGGAGGTCTTTGTGAGACTCATGCACTGTTCTTCTCTTTATACACTCAAACCTCTGGTTCATTTATTGCTCACAGCTGTCTTTTATAGCCGATTAGAGTGTTGCAAGCCACTTCCCCACCAGCCTTCTTCTGGGGTGTGGGGTTGAGGGTCCCTGTCTGGGTGCTTTTGTGTCAGATCTATGGCATTTTAGATGGAATTTACTTTGGTAATTGTTAATATCTAATCTAGTGTCTAATTATTTTTATTTAAACCATGTTAACCGTATAAACAACTGCATGTGTTTTTCGCTGTTATAGATTCAGTGGCTTCTGCTCAAATTACAAATAAGCTACAGGAATTTACAGAACAGTTTTAGCCAGTTACTGGTTAGTCAGGGAAGATACACTACTAACGGCAGCCAAGCCCATCTGCATGATGAATGCTAATGTGGCTTCTGTGTGCTGAAGCACAGAACGGCTGCATCTCTAGTTCATCCATTGGGTCTCTGTATGGAAAGAGGGGCACGTGGAAATGACTGTCAAAATAAACTGGCGCTGTGCAGAGTTCAGAAATGAGGAGCCTGCTCTTGGCCACATTTTGTTTCCTCAGGGCTTCCTCCGGGTTTCCTCAAGGTTTCCTCTGGGTCTTCTCAGGATTTTCTCAGGGCCTCCTCTGGGTTTCCTCTGGGGTTCTTGTGGTCCCTGCTCTGCTCTTCCATGAGAAATTTCCTTTGTTTCTGTACCATTAATTGAAATGTTTCAAATCTGTTTGTTTGCAGAGTTCTATCAAGTCCTCCACCGAGTCAAGACTCAAGCCCTCGCGGTATGAACAGCCATTAATCCATGACTTATGTATTAATGGTCTTTTGGTCATCTAAAGCTGAAACTAACCCTCATTCTTGGATTTTACAGGGAGGTAGGGAATGCAGGACATGTTGACCTGGTGGACACGTCAGTACTTCAGTCTCTGCTAAATGAGGCTTTGATCTGCTTTACATTAGACACATTGTGTGTTTTCAGTGCCATGACACTAACCAGATGGCTTCTCTAAGCATCAAAAGCACAAAGTGAGGGATGCATCAGCAGACATCATTAGGGCTTTGGCCAGAGCTGCGTTCCAAGTGCTGATTGGTCAATCCCATGTTAAACAGCCTCTGGGGGGTTATTTACCACTCCCAGTCGGACAAGTTCTTTCTTCGTTTGCTAACCTAACATCGAGCACACAATGTTCACACGCTGGCTGGGGATGATTAGCACACAAGATCCACAGTCATATATCATGTGGCATCTGACAGAAAGCATCTTTTACCACACCTTCCCTTCAGATATGATGTACGAGTGCGGCCTACTCTACAGGAACAGAGGCCTAGGAAGATCCTTTCTGATCTCTGGATCTTTAGCTCCTGGACTAAAGCTACACTGTGCTTTTGTTTCAGTCAGACTCGGAATTAAAGCTACACTGCGCTTTTGTTTCAGTCAGACTTGGAATTAAAGCTACACTGTGCTTTTGCTTCAGTCGGACTCGGAATTAAAGCTACGCTGCGCTTTTGTTTCAGTCGGACTCGGAATCACTTTGGCTGTTCGTGGGATGTTTCTTGGGCAGTGTTTCACTCAGTAATATAATAGCAAAGAGCTATTTGAAGCCGTCACACTTGTTTATTGTACAGACCTCACACTTTTCATCTGAGCAGGTTCCTGCATGTCCGAGTGGCTCCTTCAAGCAGACTGTCTCACTGAGACTCTGTTCGCTGTAACCCTATACATGAAAAAACAAAGAGATGAACCCGTACTGATTTATTGCCGTCACATCATTTAGTGGACCAAGTTTATTTTATAAGGCATATACTCCATGAGGTACTATGGATATGCATGCTGTGTATGACAGCAGATCATTCTCAGATTCTCTCTGCTTTTCTGCTACAGTGATCTTGAGAAAAGGACATGTACATATCTACCTATCTGTATGTCCTCTACAGGACACTGAGCCTGATCCAGGGAGATGAGAACTATGATGTGGACCTTCTCTATATCACTGAGAGCATCATCGTGGTGGCGTTTCCTGCCAGTGCTGAGGAGCACAGCCACAGTGCTCACCTCAAGGAGGTGGCCACCATGTTGAAGTCCAAGCATGGGGCTCATTACCTGGTAATGCACAATGACTCCTCCCCGACTCAGCCCTGGCCCCGCCCTGACTCCAACCTGGCTCCAGTCTCGTTCAGCATGTCCATGTATAATACCTGTGGTTAATGCTATGCCTCTTCTCCCTCAAGCATCCTTTCAGGAACTCAAGCTCCTCTTGTTTTGCACTGCATCTGACTAATCATTCTCAGTCCATTGTTGAATCAGCAGCATCTGACATGGTGAGACCACGTCCTGCTCTGTGACTTGAACATGCTCGTCTGGCTTGCAGGTCATCAACCTCAGTGAGAAGAGGCTTGACCTGACTAAGCTGAACCCAAAGGTGAGTTGTGCTGATAGTGGTCCAGAAGTGGCCCTAACTGGTCTCTACTGATTTCCAACTTTTAATCATGAATGCAAAACTGTAACTTGCACACTGCCGTCTGCGCTCTAGGTGTTAGACTTTGGCTGGCCTGACCACCACGCACCAGCACTAGACAAGATTTGTACCATCTGCAAGGCCATGGACACCTGGCTCAAAGCAGACCCCCACAATGTGGTGGTGCTACACAACAAGGCAAGGAGCCCAACCTCCCAGCATGCACCTCTCACCCTTGTCACTATAAAAACTTGAAATAAATCTCATAGTGTGGAGCAGGTCATGCCTAAGGCTAAAGGTATCTGTTCTTAGTTATTCAATATTTACCGTTTTTTCCCTAAGACTGTCTTTGAATGGCATTACTTGGTGATACCTCAGCTTATGCTCATACACAATACTTGACAGTAGATGGTGCTCTTGAGTCTGTTTTGAGGCATCAACTTCACTGTTTCATTGCCTCTTTATCTGAAAGGCTTCAGAGTGAGTCATGGATCTGAAGGCACAGCCACGAGATCTTGTCATTACGGTTACTATCTTAAAGTTTGTGTACACGGAGACAATGGGTCGCCAGAGAACTCCCCAGGGACTATTCTGTTGATAGTGTTAATAGCAGGAATTCAGCCAATTATTGCAAAATAACATCTGACTGAGGCAGTGTGACTTAGCAGGCTAAAGGGCTAAATGTAGAGCAACGCTGGAGTTCTAGCTGCATGAAGCTACAGGACCTATATCCATTAAGCCCAGTCACTGTATGATTCTCTGCATGCTAATCAATGCTCAGGGTATGATGGTAAACACACTGTCAACATAGTAACCTGTTATAGAAAGGGGTAATTAGAGAGCATTGATACTGGCATGTCGGAATAAATGTATTTTACATGTTTTTATATTGTTCCACGTGCTATTGAAAGACGTCATTGTAGTGGGCAGCATGAAACAGCTCCTTCTATTCATTATATATATTCATTTAATGGAAGCTTTTGTCCAAAGTGACATTCAAGTGAAGAAATCTTGGGGTCAGCCAGCATGCAGCTCCCTCTTGAGTTTAGGGGTCTTGCTCAAGGGGCTTAATTGCTATGCCAGCCAGAGGATCTGAACCCCGATGGTTCTCAATATGCTCTCTCTTTGTCCACAGGGCAACCGCGGACGGACAGGGGTGGTGGTCGCTGCCTACATGCATTACAGCAACATGTCAGCTAGGTGAGGCTGCACTTTATCTACGTCCTCTTGTTTGTTTTGGCCAGAAGCTGATGATCCGCTGAAGTAAGTCAATAAATCATTAGTGGGTGGAGAGCAATTGGCCATGTTCCCTAAATGCTGGCTGTCAGCCCAGAGGAGTCCAATCGATCCCACACCGTGGACTAAAGGAGCTAATTCAAACTGTACCAACAGTGTGCTGGTCATTCTGTGATCATTACTATAGATTTAAAAAAAAAAGTTTGAATGTTGCTGGATGACTATAAAGTGATGATAGAAAGATGGATACAGGTTTATGTGACTTTGATGCTGTCAAAAACAAAGCAGTGTGATAGGGAACTAAAAGATGTTTCTTCTGGAAAGCAGTGCAGATCAGGCCTTGGACAGATTCGCCATGAAGCACTTTTATGAAGACAAGGTCCTTCCTGTGGGCCAGCCGTCCCAGCAGAGGTCAGTCTCTCCACTCTTCCTCCCCAGGTATCCTAACCTTAACCCTCCCTGCTGAGGTCAGTCTCTCCACACTTCTAATGTCTCCTACCCCTAATCCCCCCAGCAGAGGACAAATCCTCCACACTTCCTGCTGCTTTCACAGGCTGATTCTATTTTCTAATGAGTTTTCCCTAAGGGTCAAAGTGTGACATTTCTAATAACTTGTCCTAATGTTCCAAACTTTTCCTAACACTGCCTAAAGTCCCATAGCTTCTAACTTGTCCTAATGTCGTCTAATTTCTCCTTCTGCCGCTACATTCCAGGGGATCTTTTATCTCTCAATGAGGCCTAATTGCTGAAATTGAAAAGAGCTTTTATCTTTGAAAATGAAACCTTTGGTCCCATTAGAAGGGGGCTGCTTCCTGTCATCCACACGGAGAGTTTCTATATCATAGAGTTTGTGGGTGTTGATATCTAATCCCCTTTCTCATACTGTGTTACCTTTTCACATGATCTTCCACACACAGAAGCTAATTCTGCTGTTACTGAAAAAGCGTGTCCTTGCCTGTAACTCCACACGGGCTCACAGGACCCAGACGGAGATCTTCTTCTGAAGGGCTGAGCTGCGGGTCATCAGACCCCTTTTGCCGTTCACAGCTGTGCCTTGAGGCTGCTCCCCATCATCACCCCATTCTGGTGTCCATGCTGACGCCCCTTGGCTTTGCAAAACATCCCCACCCCTTCTCCTTTAAACGAGTTGCGCGTAAAGTGTTTTAAAAGGAATCTGGCAGCGAGCTAAAGTGCTAAACCTCAGCGTTGCTATTTCCTGCCTGGGATATAATTAACCAGAAGCTGGTGCCCAGCGGCATGTTGTGCTTATGGGCAGCATGTGTGATGTTAGGGCAGTGATTGCCAGCTTGGTATCCAAAGGGCCGCTTTAACAGTCCCTGTAAAAACACGTTTACGTGCCTCAGTATGAAATTGTTTCCATTGTGCGCAACTCAGCTTGGACAACAACGTCTCTACTCAGGCCTCGTCACCATCGCAGCTTTTGGAAACTCTTGGATCGTGGCTCAATCAGGGTATGGGGGATTTCTGGTTTCTGGTGTCTGGGGGCCTGTCCTGCTTATGCACATGATTATTGAGGCCCAATAAGGCTTCAGCAGGCAGGGGTTGGTGGAGACACTGTAGAGTGACTCATACTGTTACCCCAGAGTATGCAGTCCAGCAATGGTGGAGGCTTAGATAATGCTTAAATAATATCCTCTGTCCTTCTGTTTGGCCCAGGTACGTGCAATACTTCAGTGGCTTGCTGTCGGGACAGATAAAGATCAACAACAAACCACTGTTCCTACATCATGTCATCATGCATGGGATCCCTGACTTTGAGTCCAGAGGAGGTGAGCATGTAATGCCCTGTGCAGCTCTTGCAGACATTCTGTCGGGTTTCTGTTGAACATTTGATGGTTTTTGCTCCTGCTCACATTGAACGCTAAACCTCTTTGTGCTGCTGTTCCTTCCAGGTTGCTGTCCTTTTCTGAAGATATACCAAGCTATGCAGCCCATTTATACCTCTGGCACATAGTAAGAGTGATGCTCACTCTTCTTAACTTTGATATAGTTTGTAATCAAGAAATGAAGGCATGAGGTGTGAAAGACCAAAGCCTTGCTGGTTCAATCTTCCCTCACTTGGGCTGCAGGGACCAATGGGGACCCCATAGCAGTTTCCAATGCATCAAAACACTGAATCTCCACTGTCCATAGACAGAATCTCAATGTCCATTTTATTGTTTAAAAACATCATGTTCCCAAAGCACTCATCAAGACTGTTGAATTAAAGGCCCCTGCCTAAAGTACTTTGCAGATATTAGACATTAATGAGTCTGGTTACAGAAGAATTTTGCTACTTCAGTGTGCAAAATTAACGAGCTGACACTCACATTACAGTGGCACCAAATGACAACAAACCATTGAGAAATCTCCTAGGAAATGAAGACCTTCAAGGGTGAATGGTGAATGTGCGTGTGTTTGTGTAAATCCAGGCACAGCTGAGGTCATATCTGATACTTACTGCACACTGCACACCACACTGAAATCATTGTCTAGGCAGTAAGTTACTTTGCCTGATGTGTGGGGTGTGAATCTGATGCTAGCAAGTACCCTGAAGCACTGCAGATCTGTCCACCCCTCTGTCCATTCAAAAAGAACCAGTCAAATGTGGTTCTGCCTGCTTCTGAGAGTCTACTGACCTGTAATGATGGCTCTTGCATGCCTGCGAGTCACTCCTACTTGCTTCCTCTCTGATCTCTACAGCAACGTCCAGGGCGACAGCCAGACCAGCATCTGCATCACCATTGAGCCCGGGCTCATGCTCAAAGGAGACATTCTGGTAAGACGCAGGTCTCCACACACTACTCTCATGTACAGCGTGCATCTGCTAATGGGTTGTGGATCATCTACTCAACATGAAACACAGGAGCTCCACAAAACTCACCCAACAGACATCAAGGTAGCCAAAAACAGCAGTAGAACTTGATGAAGGATCTGTGGAGGCATAACATGTGTTCAGTGGTGTCTTTATGTGTGAGAATACACCTTTGGGGGGGGGGGAGCGGGTATACTGCATTACTTCATTACAGGTCCAATGTATTGGCCCAGATGTGTAACATTAACTGGCAAATCTGTAGAACATCTCTTCCTAGCTAGTGGTGGAGTTTCATGCACAGTTGAGTAACCTATAGTGGCTTCTACCTCATTAACTCTTCCCCCACAAATAAGCTCCTCCTCCTTAAGGAACTTCTCCATGTTCTGCTGAGTAGAAACCACATGATGCCTGTTCTCTCTGTTTCCTTTCTGCTCAGAGTAATTTGGGCTGACCCTGCTGTGAATTATCTGTGAAAGATCCAGCTACTTTAACAGTTATTCTTCTGTGCAGTCCCTGTAGCACGTGCTTGTTATGCAGAGTGTGTCTGATTGAAACAGGCTGCAAAAAAACATATGATATGATGACTGTAACACACAGCCTGCATTGTTCAACAGTAAGGTGACCAGCTTTGCGAAGCCTGGCATGACGTTCAGAATCATGGGAAAACTTCATCTTTGTATCTAGTGTGGATTATGGGACCAGACCTTGGTGTAGCACTGAAAATGAGGCTGGTATGAAGAAAGCACCATATTAAAGTGTGACTGGTCAGGCAGGAAGGCAGGAATTTCCTGTGCAGACCTTAATGGCTTCAGGATGGGCCTTGGCATGGATGGCGGTGTGTCAGATAAGGCAGCTTGGTAAGGATGGGCAGGCGACGCAGTACAACTACATGAAAAGAAAAACAGGGCGTGATGCTGACTGGGAGTAATGCGGGTCGCCATTCTGACTGTCGATGGGCTTCTAATCATTCATCTCTTTGCTCTAGAGTGAGATTTATGGTGGTTGATGTGAACACCTCTGCAGTAAACAGCCCTTTGGTGGTCCAGTTTTCTGTAGGCATGTGAGTGTCTGATGTTAGCCATTTACCAGCAAAAAGCTAAGAATGATGCTGTGGTTTAATACAGCTGCCCAGCATTGACCTGGAATGGCCGCCTCCCACCTCAGACCTGAAGGTCTGCAATACTCGCTGCGTGTTTGTTTCCTGATAAATTCCCCATTGATTTTTTGCAGCTGAAGTGCTACCACAAAGGGTTCCGAGGCCCTGCCAGAGACGTGATCTTCCGGGTCCAGTTCCACACCTGTGCTATCCATGACCTGGATGTGGTCTTCACCAAGGAGGAGCTGGATGAGTCTTGTAGAGGTAGACTTCACAGGGGGAGTTCCTGCAGAAGCACACAGACTGCATGTGGTCTTGGGCGTGTATAATGTTCAGACCACACCATATTATACAACCAGCTACCCGAAATAATAAAATCCCCCCTGATTGCACCTGATTGTCTCTACTGAAATTCAGAATGGGAAGCCAGGGGTGTATCGTTAATGTGTATAGCAATCATGTGACCCCACAGGTTGGAATAGTGTGGTTTGTGGGGTGTGAAACACTGCGGTCTTCTCCCGTGTTTCTCCTTCTTAACAGATGAGCGATTCCCCGACTGTGGGAGAGTGGAGTTTGTCTTCTCTCTGGGGCCAGAGAAAATCCAAGGTGAGCCTCAGCTGGTGTCTCTGTGGAAAGTCTCTGTGGATAGTCTCCCATGAAAAGTCTCCTGTGCCAAGCCACGATTGGCCTTGGACAGGCCTAGAGGGGCACCAGTTTGGACCAGGGATCAACAAGATGCTTTAGCAAGTCATACGATGACCAGTGGTCCCTATGTCATCCCCAACAAAGTTCCATGAAACCTGAGAAGCTTCATAACCTCGCAGGAGACAGAACGCCATTCGAATGTTATTTGGTCACTTCGGAGTCCTCAGTGTGCATATGTGATAATCAGGTATGGAGCACCTGGAGAACGGACCAAGCGTCTCAGTGGACTACAACACCCAGGACCCGCTGATCCGTTGGGACTCCTACGAGAACTTCCACCGGCATGGTGGCGACCTGCCAGCAGGTAAGGGTGAGCACTGAGGCGGACAGCCCTATGCCTTGGCTGCTTTGAAATACAAACTTGAAATACAGCGAACTGTGATTGGAAGGTCTTTGGGTCACATCCCAGAGTGATGTCAGTGTTGGGCCCTCAGTTGCTGCCAGAACTTTTAGTACCCTGCTTCCTCAAATGTATGTGACTTTGGATAAAAGTATCTGCTAAATAAAATATAAATGGTATGGTAATATATATGAGGCATTACCCCCAATCTCCAGCAGGGGTCTGGACAGTGTCCCCCCCATGTGAAAGGAAAATGATCTCCCTGGGTGAAACTGGATATGCAGGCATTTATACATTGATTGTGTCACACTCATAGCCCGGTAGGACCCTGGGGACACTGACAGACACTGCACCTTTGTGCCGATTCCTGCAATCTCCTCTGGACTCTGCAAAGGAGTCATTTTCAGTGGAAATATATTACATGCAGCCAGTAGTAATTCTACTTGGACACTCGGACTTGCTCTTTGCAAGTCTGCTACGAGGTCACATGTGCAGGGAATTAACGGGGCTTGCTCTGACCCCCCCGGAAGTCAGAAGAGAGAGCTAGTGGAAAATAAAGTGAGGGTTCAGCTGGTGCCTGCAGAGTGGGAAGCAGGAAGATATATATGTGTGGGCAGTAGGTTTGGTAGGTAAGCAAGGTTTGAGGTCAGTTTACATGTCTGAAGTAATGAACCAAGTTTCATCTGAAAATAACCTGTAGATATCTAAAGACATCATTACCTCAACTGGAGTCATAACTCGAGTTAAAGGTCACTTATTTAAGGGTTCCCTACATCTATGGGAATTGGTGATGTCATCTGAGGATGATATAGGTGTGGAACCGTCTTCATTCTGATCATTTATCATCTCAGTTACACTGATAAAGAAAAGAGAACTGTGACATAATGGCCAAGGTCTCTGAAACGCTGGACATGATGTAACACATGCTGTAGTGCTGTGGCTTCGATTTTTACGAGGGGGGGATGCCCGTCATGTGAGAGCTGCCAAGCGCCCACAGGGCACTCCAAGCACGCGGCTCAAAAAGCAAGATTTAGATCAAATAACACATATTTTATTTTTATTAAGGAGGACCAAGACTGAAGTGTCAGTGTCTCAGAATAAAAGACTAAAATCAGGGGCATGGTTTGTGATGACTGATTTTCGGGGCCATAGCTACATTTCATAGCTGTCAGCTTAACATCTCGCTTGTGGTAGAAAGATCTGGAAACAGCCTGTCTACTCAGGAAGCAGATGTTGGAGTTCCTGAAGAGGGGGGAGGCAGACAGTGTAGGGGGGTGTGGATCGTGTATGTCCCCATGACAGCAGGGAGTTCTCTCACTGCTCGGAAACACATTTTTGGAATAGTTTAGGTGTGCCGGGAGGGGGGGGGTGCTGTCCATAGCCAGAGGCCTGGGTACCACAGACTCTCTTTAGCTCTCTCCTGCCCTCCTTTGCTGTCTCTTGCTTGCTCTGTCTCTCTTACCGGTCCAGGGAACATTCAACATGTGGGTCCAGTGGACCGGAAGACTTTTCGTAAACCATGTGATGATATCAGGAAGCTGTGTCTCCATGTGGGTGTTATGATGGGCTCACTAGGTGTCGTCAGGTGGGGTGGTGGGGGGTCATTGCATCGCTGTGCCTCCCTGCTGTCTTGTCGTTTTAGAGTTTGTATGGCAGTCTTGTTGTTTACAAAACATGGTGAAACACAGAGCTAAATGAGCTAAATTTGAGCAAAGATGTTATCTTTTTATAAGCTGCCTACTTTATTGTGATAATGAGTGGCACTGCCTGGGGAGTCATCGGGCCATTTAGATGCCCATAATGTGCCCATAAGGCACCTGTAAGGTTCAGGCCCTTCAGATGTTTGATACAGACAGCACCTAACACAATAACATTGTCAGACCAGGAGGACTGGCCGGGGGCATACAGATGTCGGGGGGGGCTCTCTATTCGCACAGCTTTCCTCTGCAGTCTGCTTGATGTTTGTTTTTGCAGTCTGCTTGGAGCTGGGGAGGGAGTTGAGTTTCCGGGGTTGCTGTGCTCCTGAAGCCCTCCTGTCGGAGCGGCGGCTCTCCAGTACACTTCTGGCTGCTGTGTAGCCTCGTTATGATCCTTCATGTATCTTTAATGTTTTAAGTGCTGGGGGGCATCGACCCACCAAAGCGCCCATCTTGTCCTGCTGAAGCATCACCTTCCAAGGATGCTGACCAGCTTCCTGGCACATCACCCCATCTGAGGGCTGTATGCCTATTTCAGCCCTGGGTCATAATCTGAACCATCAGCCTTTCAGTCACATGCACAGTTTTCTGGCACAGAATAGGTTGAGAGTATGACCCAGGAGAGCCAATGGCCTTTATTTCATACTGTGCAGCTAGTTTATGGACTGACCTGCACTTAGAGAAAGAGCTACATACTTGCAAGCTTAAAGCCAGAAAAGGTGCAAGCAATCCTCAGCTTGCAGTTTGTTCCTTGTTCCTGCCATCAGATTTGAACAAGAAGCTTGCCCTGCTATAGCGATGCAGTTATTCACAGGCAGAAGCCAACTGTTCCAGCATGCGGGAGCAGTGCATGAACTGTGGGTAATGGGGCTTCATGGGGAGGAAGGTACTCTACCAGTTGCTCTGCAACAACTCCTCACGCGAGCATCTGAACATCACTGCATCATTTCAGTGTATTATCTGTAAATACAATCTAATGGTTTAAAGAGACAATCCCCAGCTTAGGGGGTGTGGCTATGACATCCTGGATTTGGAGGAGTGAGGTTATAATTTTACTGGCTCAGGGGGGCATGGCAATGTCCTTGGTTTGGGAGGGAGTAGGTAACATACTTACAATCTCCCTGGTTCATAGGGGCATGTCTGTAACATCCTGGGTTTGGAGAGGTGTGGTTATAAATTCCCTGGTTCAGAGGGGCAAGGGTATACCACCCTGGGTTTAGAGAGGTGCACTTATAGTTTTCCTGATTCGGAGGGGTGTGTCTGCAACATCCTATGTTTGGAAGAGTGTGCTTAGAATTTTCCTGGGTGTGGTAATCATTATCCTGGCTCTGAGGGGCATGATTTGTTTCCATTATCCAATGGCAGCATCCACAGCTGGAACAGCGTGAGCCTCCTAGAAAAGAGGAGGGTCTGACCAGGAGCAGGATGGAGGTGTGGAGCGTTGGAAGAGAGAGAGAGGGAGGGAGGGAAAGAGGGAGGGCACTGCCTTGCCGTCAGTGATGTCACGCTGTCAGACACACAGTCCTGGGACACTCTACAAGTGGGGAGGGGGGGGGGAGCAGTACTGCTAAAGAGAGCAGCAGTCAAACATACAAGGTGCTGGTGCCCATCTGTGAGGAGCTCCCACAGGAGGGCCAGGCGGCTGCCCGGGGACACAGACAGGTAAGCTCCTCTCTCCTTTCGCTTATTTTCTCCTACTGAAAGGAGCTATGTTTCTCTCTGAGCCTTTCCCATGAGGCCCTGAAGTCACTATTTATACTGGAGTTTGTCGCTGGTCTGCCAGTGTTTCGATTTACAATGTGCTAATGGTGTATCATGTTGGACATTCTGGACGTGATAAAAGTTATTTGGAAATAACACACAGGTGCTTTACAGATCCCTGGGTTCAAGCTTAGGGGTGCTTTCAGCATGTTGGCATGTCAAGCTGCATTTTCCCTAATTCGAGAGGAATGTTAAAATGTTGACTTGCCCTATAGCCCTGTGGCCCCTGTACCCCCTCGCCTTTGGGCTCTTGCGATGACTCCATGGGCAGAGACCAACACGGGGGGCGGCAGGGACCTGGGCTGTCTCTTTGAAAACAAGAGGAGCCCCCTGTATTAGATGTGTAGCAAACTAAACTGGAGGTTGCCAGGGTAACGGTGGCCTGAATAGAGGATGGGGAGGAGGTTCAGTTTTTCCGAGTCTCGCAGCTTCGTTTAAGGAGACGCTGGCAGAGTGCCCCACACATTTGCCGAAGAGCCATCGGGCGGGCCCCTGAAACGAGATCTGAGGGCCGCAGGGGGGTCGTAAGCCGTGGGATATCCATGTTCAGCTGGGCCCCGCCTTTCTGGCGTACTGGCCTGCCCTGGAGCTCACAGTGGTTGTTTTCAGCTTATTTCCTTAAAAAAAAACCCAGTGTGTGTACAGATGTACTTTAAAAACATCTGTGTGGGTGGATAGCTTGTGAAGTGCCGTGTTTTGGGAGCTGACTTGTGGGTGTGTCCAGCTGTTGTACCTTTGAGTATCACTCTTATCCTGCTGGTTGCTATAAGAAGGCTGAATAGATGGATTGTGTTCAGCTGTGAAGAAGGAGATTTGGGGAGATCAATGTCTACTGAGCAAATACGAGGTAATTTGATTGCAACTAATGCTGCCCTTTACGCCAGAAATAGCAACAGCCTCACAGAATTTTTATTCATTATGAAGGGAGGATCACGTGATGATGGCATTATGGGATGTGCACAGCCTGAATAAAAGGTTACGATGGCATTAAGTTGGGGTGGGAAAGGCAAGAATGGGGCATATATATCAAAGCAGAAACAGGCATTGAGAGCCATTTCATCATCTCCACCATACTTTCACTGGCCAGGGCATCACCATCCAGCCTGAAAGTAGAGGCGTAGTTTGCAGTAGCATCCCGGGCTGGAAGGGGGGGTGATAAGAGAAGGAGATCAGCAACAAAGAATAGGATAGAATTAGGTGATCAGTGTTAACACACCACACAACAACGAAATGTGTCCTCTGCATTTAACTGTGACATAGCAGGGGGCAGCTAATTCAGTGCCCGGGGAGCAGTGCTTGGGGACGGTACCTTGCTCAAGGTACCTCAGTGGTGACTTTCTGGTGGGGGATTCGATCCTGCAATCTTTCGATTACAAGTGCACTTCCCTGCCCATCAAGCCAGCACTGCCCACTCACAGGTGACACCAAGAAGCTACGCTGGTGATGCCTGTTAGCACTTCTGGATAAAATTACTTTTTACTCATCTGGATTCTTTTACTGAGATTTTTTGCTGAGAGGTAAATGTGAACAATGTGCCTTTTTTCTCCCTATTTGCTGTTTATTCCAGACATCATCCGCACACAAGGTCCTCTGGACAGCAGTCTCTATGCAAAGATTCGCAGAAAGGATCCACTTAACAGTATCATCACCACAAACGGGTTGACGGTACCGGGCCATAGCCTGCCTACGGGTGACCCAACCCTGTCCGCCTGTGAAAACGCCCTCTCTGTGAGCAGCGACTCAGGGCATTCCACAGCCTCCGTCAAGACTGACCGCACCGATGAGCCGCTCCAGCAGGGGGTGCTGGCAAACCAATCTCTGAGCCCAATGGAAACAAAAAACCTGGAGACGCTTCTGACGGGCCTGGAGGCACCAATGCAACGGTCGGGCTGCCCAGCAGTGCGTGCATCTGTGACGGGGCTGAGCCTGTGCCACATAGTGCCCGCAGAAGTACATGTCAATGGACATAGTGGCGCGGAGCGGGAGACAGACATCCTGGATGACGAGGTGCCGGAGTCCAACAGCAGGGACAGCCGGGGCACCCCGTCTTCCCTGGGGGGTCGGGTCACACCCCCTGAGTTCTATTGGCAGAGGGAATCAGTGATCAATGGGGAGGGCAGCCTGCACCACATGCCAGGGGCACCTGAGGTGGGCCCACGGGCCCGCTGCAGCTCCTCTGTGCTGGCACACGCTCCAGACTTGGACTACAGCCATGCCGCCATTTACCGCTCCCGCTCCTTTGGAACCGCACCTGGGCCAGATCTGCTTCTAGAGCCCACCCCCAGGGCCCCTGCCCGTGGCTCCAGCAGCCGAGATGCCGTGCAGCGTGGCATGAATGCCTGGCAACAGCAGACCCACAGCCTGCCCGAGCTGCCCCCGTCCGCCCCCTCCCAGCAGGATGTGGAGCGCTCCATCGAGGACCTCGGCATGCTCATGATGGAGCTGGATCCTGCCATCGCTCAGCCACCCCGGGCCCCCCAGGCGCAGCCACCCGCACCCCAGTCAGACTCTGTTCCGCAGGGCCCCTTTCCTTTTGGCTCTTCCCTCCTCCAGGCGTCGACGGCCCCCAAGCAGGCCTACATGGGCCATACTCCCGCACTCCTCCATCGTCCAGTAGACCCCCTCATAACTCGCTCTTTTTCAGTAAGCTATGAGTTCCAAGGGGGACCCAAAGTGCCAGGGTCCCAGTACAGTCACGGCTATGCCCCGCCTCCCCTTCCCATCGCCCCCCCTAACGAAGAGAAGAGCTACAGCCTGGAGGGTCTGGTGGCTCACCGCGTAGCCGGTAAGAAGGGCGACTTAGCGGGGCCAAAGCTAACTGGGCTAAGGGTAACTGGGCTAAGGGTAACTCGGCTAAAGTTAGTTTTGCTAATGCTAGCTGGACTAAAATGTCATATTTATTTCATAAGATTTAAAAGCCCTTCATGGACAGTTTGTTTTACAGCTTGATTCCCCATGGGGATCAGTAGAAGTATCAATTAAACGCGAACTTTTATAAGGTTTAATACAGGTCTATTTTAGCACCTATATCGATGGTAAAGGGAGCAGCTCCTGTGCAGGATAGGGTGTGAATTCCCCCAAATAGGTCTGCATCTCAACATAGTGTATGAGGTGATGAGAGAACAGCCTGATCCAGGTAAATTGCAGTATTGGTTTTTATCTATGATATTATGCAGCCTTACACTTAACAATAGCAATACAAGGACTTTCTGAATGAAGCTTACATATCTCTTGGGCAAAATAAATGGACCTCTATGGAAAACAGGCCCATTCTCAGTCCTTCTGTTTATCCACCAGGGGTTACCAGAAGCCTCAGATAATCAGAGTTGGTCCTGGCTGTGTATCTCAGAGCACCAAACAGAGGGTGACTTTCTCCTCCCTTCTGACCCAGACTTTTCTCAAGCCCCCAGCACCATAATCAGACCCAACCCAGACAGTGATGGGGTTTTCTGGCATGTAAATCTCTCCTTTCACCTTTCTTTCCATCTCTTTCTCTCATTTTGTCCATCTGTCCACTTTGGGAACCCTGTGCCCTGCCATCCTCCTCTTCTTCCTCCTCACCATACCTCCCCTGGCTGTGGGTTCAGAGTACAATGCTCATATCCAGGGCATCTGGGAGAGCTTGACCACACCCAAAGCAGACCACAGTCGCTCCTATTCCCTTGCTGGTTTGTTTACTTGTCCTCATCATCCTGTCCCTCTCTGACCTGCCCGTACAGCCATTAACACTACTAACTGACTGGTGGTAACTGATAACTAACCAGCTACCAATTTCACAGTACATTAATGGCAACTTACACTGGCTTCTTCCAGGGATGTAGAGCTCCCCCGCTCCCAGTGTCAGTACCATGGTTGCGGGCCCCACCCACAGCGTGGCATTTATATTATAATGCACTGCAGGAGATGTGGGGAGGTGGGGCTGAGGTTTGAGGCTCAGCTATGGGAGCCGAGAGCTGTGAGCTGATTGGCTGTCCCAGAACTCCTAAGACATGATTATGTTGCCCCCTAGTGGCCCCAGTCTGCACTGAAACACAACACAATGTTCTACAGTGTTTGAAGCTGCATCCTGGGCCACTCCCGTATGATTAGCCCACACTGTGACTCCTCTCCTGCTCCCAAACTGACGTCTTCTGCCTGCCTGGTTCCCTGCCTGTTTGGGTGGATCTTCTTGGCCTGAGAGCCTGAGAGATCATGTCTGTGTTTGGGTGTTTCTTGGGAATCATGTCCGTAGACAGTCTTAGTCATGATCGACAAGTTTGCCTGAAAGTGCTCTGATTGCAGTGCACCAAGTACTACTCTATACATAGCAATACTAAAAGGGCAATGGACATGGTAATGCAGTGATATTCATATTGTGATGGTTTACTGTGACTGAGTAGATGAGTGCTGTGCATGGATGAATGGATGTCTTGTTTACACCACAACCCAGTACTAGAAGATGAAGGGCTAGCTATTGAAAAAGTAAACGTTTGCCAATCAAACACAGGTGTTAGTTCGCCCACACAAGATAACGGGTATCTTAACGGACGTGGCAGGAGTGGCTTTAAAGGTGAGCCCGGCTCCTCTTCAGAACCTCACTGAGTTCTTGGGGAGGTCTGCGATGGTAGGGGCACCGTTCTGAGCAGTCAGTGTTTTGATTGGCAGGTGTTCAAAGCAAGGAGACATTGGCTGACGGAGGCACCGGCTCCACACGACGCCGGACAAACAGCGAGGGCCAGTGTCTGGATGGCCGTGGCCCGGGCCGTGCGATCCGCTCACCCATCCGCTGTGTTTCCCCAGAGTTTGTTAATGCCATCGCTCAGAACCCTGGTGGACGACCCAAGGAGGTACAACACAAGGGCTCTCTGCCCTGTCCTCTGCTCTCCTGCCATTGGCCACTGCACAGATTGTCCATGTAGCCTTTTTTGGTACATTTCAGTCACTTTGGGTTGCATAATACCACTGTTACATGGTAGTAATTTATGTATAATTGCCTTTCAAGGCAGTGAAGGGCATCTTACAAAAAGTAAAATAACAGTGAGGGTAAAGCTATGTGTGCTCGTGTGGTGTGTGTACCTGTCTTGCCCCCAGGGACAGATGCACAGCTACCGGGAAGCCTTTGAGGAAATGGAGGACAGCCCCATCAGTCCTCCGCCCAGCTCCGGTGGTGAGGCCCCGCCCCTGACCCCAGCATTCCCCGTCTCTCCACAAACCCCTTACTTCAATCTGTGTAAGTTCTTCTGCCCTGCAGGAAGAGGGCGCCGTGGTTCACAGCAGTCCGCACATAAGAGACGGGTTTCTCTCTAAAGGCAGAGAAGCCTGTGCCTATTAAGTCAGCTGTCATCAGTAAATTATATAGGACAAAGTTTCATGAAAGATGCAGTCTGACAAGGTAATGATGCTAATACCAAAAAACACCTAAAAATGTGCAGGACATTGTACAGCTGCTCTCATGAAATGATGCAGGACATTGTACAGCTGCTCTCATGACATGATGCAGGACA
>JAODKF010000001.1:53025673-53038111 GCA_026779585.1 Mormyrus proboscirostris
ACCAACACCCCTACAGGCCGCTCTCCTCCAGGCCTGGCCAAGACACCTCTCTCTGCCCTGGGCCTGAAGCCCCACAACCCTGCTGAGATCCTGCTGCAGCAGAGTGCCTCAGGTCAGTATCTGCTAGTCCTTCTGCGGGGGGGGCAGTTACCCTGTCTTCTCAGTCATTCATCACATAAAAGGCATCTGCTGAATAATTGTACATTTTCAATGTCTTGCAGTTTTCTTAACAACCCCTCTTCTCTCCCATATGGGTCTTTCTCCTGTCAGAAGCAGTTCCTTTTCTTTTTTCTACAGCTGATGTGCATTTTTACAATTTAATCTGAAACATACCATCTTTTTTCGAATTGGCCCCACAGCAACAGACAGCTAGTTAGTCACTTCCTTTTCTCTTTCTCTGTTTCCTCTTTCAAACACCCGTGTCCCCCCCCCCGCCCCCCGCTGCCAGACTCAGCAGCTAACCCTCTAGAGTATGGAGAGGAAGGTAAGACCTCCATGGTGATCAGTAACTTCACCAGCCCCCAACATACCCCCCCAGCTATGAAAGTCTCCACGGTCCCCTTCCCCCCAAACCACTGACACACCTTTGCTTTAGATTCAGTTGTTGCTCTTAAACATTATATTGCACCCCCATTTGAGGTTGGTCTCCATTTTTGTGATTCATTCATACAACTGCTTCAGTTTGGCAGGACAGACAACATGAAGAACACAAAGAGCCAAATCCCTTGGAGAGGGTCTCACATATTTCATGCACCAAGAATACACGAAACATAAATGATGATTTTGTTTTGATATCTCATCTGTACCGTTAAAGCCTTTCACGATGAGACGGGACAATGAATTAGAATTAGGTGATTAGTGGTCATTGTCAACACACCACAGCACAGCACACAGTGCACAACAACGAAATGTGTCCTCTGCATTTAACCCATATGTGACTTTTGTGACATAGCAGGGGGCAGCTAATTCAGCGCCCGGGGAGCAGTGCTTGGAGACGGTACCTTGCTCAGGGTACCTCAGTGGTGACTTGCTGGTGGGGGATTCGATCCTGCAATCGTTCGATTACAAGTGCACTTTCCCTAACCATCAAGCCAGCACTGCCACTGCCCAATGATGGCGGCCATGATACCTCTGCTGTTTTGGGGTAGCGTTACTCATCCTGCATCTGTATGCTAACAGCACACTGTCTTTCCACAGAGCCATGTAGCTACGTGGAGTCTGTAGCTCGCAGTGCTGCTGCCGTCAGTGGGGGGAAGCCGGCAGGGGCCCCCTCAGCCAACAGTTTTGCCACTGACAGCCTTGCAAAGCAAACCACCCCCTCCTACACCATGAACCCCCCTCTATCTTCTGGTAGCTCCATTCCAAGTTCTGATGGGTAAGTGATTCATGCTGAGTGTCCATGCTACCCACAATGCAGTATAGCGCTTGATTGTATTAAGAACATAAGAAATTTACAAACGAGAGGAGGCCATTTGGCCCATCAAGCTCGCTTGGGGAGAACTTAACTAATAGCTCAGAGTTGTTAAAATCTTATCTAGCTCCGATTTAAAGGACCTCAGGGTTTCAGCTTGCACTACACTAACAGGAAGACGATTCCATACTCTAACTACACGCTGTGTAAAGAAGTGCTTCCTCAAATTCATTGTAAAATGTTCTCCCGCTAATTTCCACCTATGGCCATCACTAGTGTGGGGCAGACCTTTCATGTCGTAGTAGGTACAGATGTTTATATTGACCATAGCTATGTGCTCTGAAGCTGACTGGCTGCAAACAGCATGTGGTCATAGCCCACAGAGGGCTTTATTATAGGGACATTCCCTATCATTAAGATGTATTAATACAATCAGCGCTATGAGCTCCTCCTGGAGGTTTTATTGAGAAACACTGATATCTTATCTGTTTCAGGATTTACCCCTTTGCTGACAGTGGCCTGTGGACTGTGCCCCCTACTCACCCCCAAGGGGATCCCAGCCCCCACCACCCAGACACCGTCTACCGCCCCCCCTCTTCTTCATACCCGACTTCTGGCTTAGGCACCGCCGCAGGCAGCTATGTTACTGCTGACTCCGGGCCCTGCCTGCCGGAGGCTGCTCCTGTCCTGGCCGCGCCTGGGAGCCCCGGCACGCTCCACCACTCAGTGGCTACAAACACGCCCCCCAGCCCTGCCTCTTGGCCTAGGCTGACCAGTCAGAGCAGCCTGACTGCCGATTGGCTTGGGCAGCCAGCCAATGGCAGCGAGCCTGTGCCTGGAGGTGGTTCTTTCCCATGCAGCTACGGCACGGATGGGCAGTCCTCATCCAGTGGCTATGTCACTCCCGACGTGCCTGTAGGGGGTACCTTCCCACATCTGCCCCCATACATGGTGCCCTTGGGCAGCTTGGGCACGCAGCCACAACTCCCACGCAAGCGAAGCATGTCCAGCGGGTCCGAGAGACCCTCGACTATGCCCTCCTACACTAGCAAAGCGATGGCTCCCTCGCCCCCATCCAGCGGGTCCGAGAGACCCTCGACTATGCCCTCCTACACTGGCAAAGCGATGGCCCCCTCGCCCCCATCCAGCGGCTACAGCACACCCAGCACCGGGCTGCTCCACACCCTGTCTGACTTCTCCAGACTCTCCACGTGCGGTAAGCGTGAGCGTCCTGCTGCGTACCAGCTATAACCAGGCCACTGCTCATGGCTATGCTCTGCTTGCAGAAGGAGGCCCAGAGAACCGTCTCAGCGTGAAGTTTGTGCAGGACACCTCCCGGTTCTGGTACAAGCCCGACATCTCTCGAGAGCAAGGTAAGCACGGGGGAGGAGGGCGGGCAGCAAGTTGTGAGTCCTGCTATGTTCAGGTTTGAGCAGCACTCAGC
The DNA here is from genome assembly GCA_026779585.1 of Mormyrus proboscirostris. Classification (NCBI taxonomy): domain Eukaryota; kingdom Metazoa; phylum Chordata; class Actinopteri; order Osteoglossiformes; family Mormyridae; genus Mormyrus; species Mormyrus proboscirostris. The sequence continues at coordinate 53,028,529 of JAODKF010000001.1, forward strand.
ATGATCACATTTCCTAACAGCAGAAACATTTTCCTTGGACTGAGGTGACTATTAAGCAGTTTTATGTCATACCGCGGGCTCCGGCTCAGCAACCTGCCCTTCCTCCCCTCCCTCCTCTTCCTCTTGACAGCCATCGACATGCTGAAAGACCGCGAACCCGGCACCTTCGTCATCCGCGACAGCCACTCCTTCCGGGGCGCTTATGGCTTGGCTATGAAGGTGGCCTCGCCCCCTCCCACTGTGCAACAGAGTAACAAAGGTGCCACTCTGCCCCTTGTCTCACAGTGTCTGTCACAATCCTTAGATCTATTTCGCTATTTACACCACCATGGGTTCTGATTACTATTACTGTCTATCCAAAAGAGCATCCAGCCTGTGTCCTTCTGTCCCACAGGTAGTGACACAGCCCACGATCTGGTGCGGCACTTCCTAATCGAGACAAGCCCCAGGGGAGTGAAGCTGAAGGGCTGCCCCAACGAGCCCTACTTTGGTGAGTGGGAATACGGTGTCAGACGAGGAAGAACATGCACCGCCATTCACAGAATGACAGATCGAAGAACTTTCACTACATGCACTAGAATCTGAAGAGTGTAAAACTGCCTTGAAAAGATGTTTCCCAAATATTTAGTCTAATCATCAAAACTGTCATCTAAAATCAAACAGTCAACAGGCTTGTTTACCATGACAGACCCCCCTCCTTGGGTCATGTGGCAGGGCTACTCCCTCCCTAGAGACTCTGTCAAATGCAGTACCTGTACAGCTACAGCTGCTCAAGATAGAGTTGTGCTTGTGGTCTGGCTGTGGTGAATTTCATAGTAACGTCCTGTCCTCTGCAGGGTGTCTGTCCGCCTTGGTGTACCAGCACTCCATCACCCCACTGGCCCTACCCTGCACCCTGCTCATCCCAACCCGAGGTCAGGACACCAGTCTGCATTGTAATCCACCATCCAGCAGTAGGGTGATAGTAGTTTCGTATATTGTTATAGAAGGTGTGGCAAGAACAGAGCAATGTGGTCATGATGAGAGTGATGGTGTGGAATTAGGGTATTCAGTGGGTGTGGCCGAGATGACAGCATTCACCATATTGACTGGGAATAAGTAGGGGGCTCGCTGGAGTTCAGTATAGCATGTGGCTGTGATAGCAGAGGCTCAGGGTCATTCTGAGGGAGTGGTGTGCCTGAAAATCGGTAGGGGTGTGGCTGTGATGGCGAGGGCTGGGTTCCTGCTGACAGAGTTTTCATTGGGGATCATTTTCAATGACTTTTTGACCTGTAGATTTTTCTGTGGACTGCTTGGACATGGCCTTGATTAGTGACATCACTTCAAATCTACTGAGGCAGGGTGCAGGTAAGGACCCTCTTTGTGACTCGTTAGAATTATCTGTCACCAACTAAGCCCTTCACATTTTAAATGAATTCTGTTGTCGTTTTCGAGTGAGTGCAGGGCAGAGGCCCCCAGCTGAATCCCACGGTAAACACATCTGCTTGCTTCTCCGTTTCTTTGAGCTTCTGCTCTGACCTTTTCAAAGCTGTTATGCATGAGGTTCCTAACAACTGTGACCCAGGGCCCTCCTGAGGGGCCACACACACCTGTGTGAATTTTGTGACCTCTGTGTGAAAAAGGCATGAAACCTGAAGACAAGCATGCTGGTGTCATGTGTCTACTGCATCTGTGTGGAAATGCAGAAATACTTACCTAGAATGCTGTTTTATTTGCCCTGAAATGAAAAACAAGCTGGAAAAGCACAGGATCTCTGGCTACATCATTCAGTAACATAACTCTAAAGCTGCAATTCAACTGATGGGTCATTCAGGCCTAATTCATCTAGAACAAATCCTTGCATATTCAGTGGGGATCCACTACAGCTAGACCTCAGCACCAGGCGAGCGATTACACCTCCTGCAGTTCAGAGATGATGGCATGATTAATCGGAAGGCTTTCTCACTGTCTTTGCTGTCCTGCAGCATGTAACGTTCTGTACATAAACTCTGTGGACATGGAGTCTTTGACGGGTCCCCAGGCCGTGGCTAAGGCCGTGTCCATGACCCTGGGGGCCAGCACACTACCCACCCCCACCATCGTCCACTTCAAGGTGTCCGCACAAGGTATCACCCTCACTGACAGCCAGAGGAGGTGAGTCAGGGCACGGTGGCAGTGCTCACATGCCTGGGATGGGGGACGCAGTCTGGGGGAGGTGACAAGAACTGGGTTTACAAGAACTGACCAGTGTCCTCCCTGATGGTATCTGTTGAATAGTTTGATGTAACTGATGTGTCACCTAAGTGGACACTTTGAAATGGTCTTCCTGATGCTACCTAACATGAGGGGGGTCATCATCTGAAGGCCACACGCCAGCCGCAAAGTAACCCTGCTTCATCTCCCTCCCTCCAGAATATTCTTCCGACGCCACTATCCCATCAATACTATCACCTTCTGCAACATCGACCCCCAAGACAGGAAGTGAGTGTCCTTGTGCTGGCAAAGTGCGGCAATAGTGACTCTCTGAGGTTGAGTCAGTTGATGAGGGATGACTGTGTGTCTTTTAACGCTTTTACAGGTGGAAGAAGGCAGAGGGCGGCTCTGCAAAGTGAGTCTTAATCACAGTTAGACTCCAAACATCATTTTCAGCAACCCCCTAGTGATGGCAGGATCCTCCTACAAGGACTCCCTGAGACTCATCTATATAGGAAGGAGATTAGCTCAAGCTTAAGTGAAAGCATCTCTGAGCTATTAGTTAAGTTCTCCCCAAATGAGTTTGATGGGCCAGATGGCCTCCTCTCGTTTGTAAATTTCTTATGTTCTGATGTAGGTGTTCTAATGCTTTTTTAAACTAAAATTATATATCATATGCTATATATGTCCCTGTCACTGGGATAAGCTGTTAGAATTTGGATGGTGGATAAATGGATAGTATGTGTGTATTACTTAAAATCAAGCACCATATGACTTTATAGATGTTTGATTTGTTGGTGTTTAAAGTGTTTGTTAGTAATTCTCAGCTTTGTCTTGGTCAGATTCTTTGGGTTCATAGCACGGAAGCAGGGCAGCATGACAGACAACGTGAGTCACCTGTTTGCGGAAATGGACTCTGAACAGCCAGCCTTGGCCATCGTCAGCTTCGTCTCCAAGGTCCTGACCGGTTCGCAGAAGCGCTAAGCTCCCAGCACACTTCTGAAAACTCTGACATGCTGACATTCTTTGCTTGTTGTTTCTGTTTATTTCCCTTTTTGGTTTTATTCTGAACAAGCAGGGATGCTGTAGAGTTGTCAGGTAGCAGGTCTTCTAAGACATCAAAGTGAGAGTAAATTATGTCAATCCATAGTACAGGAGGGAATACACGTGCTAAACAAACAGCCAATGGAAAAGCAACGTCAACAGAAGGGGTTTTTTAAGGGCTTTGGATTAATTCACCAAAGTAAAGAATAAATTCAAAACACATATTTATTACGGCTAAAATGCTTAAAAGACTTCTGAAGCCAAGACAAAAGTCTGTGTCTTAATTTTTTTCCTAAATGTTATCTGTCATCTTGCCACTAAGCCTATTAAAGCTTGTTAACGTTTCAGCTTGGTATATCCTCGGTAGCCATTGGCAGGATTGATGTGCAGTACGATATTCCGGGCCATTCCAGGCTCTGTCTATCACTGTCAGTGCTGTAAAAACACTTCTTTCTTATAAAGCACACACCAAATACATTTTATGCTTATCCTTTAATTTTTCTAAGTGACTCTTTTTAGGACTCTCTCTAGACTTCAGCAGTTAGTCCTTAATTTCAGCCACAGATTACTTAATTCTATCTCTCAGCAGCGAGGTTTGATTATTGCTGCCTAAAGACATTGACTGCTGGTCCTGACATGGGATCTCTGTCCATTTAGTGGGCAGGGGTGTGGGGGAGCAGGGGGAGCTGGTCAAATCCTCATTGCACAGGACACAGACGTGGGGGCTCAGGGCAGATTAGTGTCACTTTGTTAAAGCTCAGGACTTGGTTCTTCTTGTTACTTGTGGTAACATCTCTGCAGACTTCTTGGTCATACACGTCTTTGCTTACACGGCCTTTTGCTCCTGGTAAGGTCACACGCTGAGAGATGTTTTCATGATCTCTAGTGCTCATTAAATTAGTGCAATAACTGAACTCAGCATGACCTTTGTGGGTGACCCACCCCAAGTGTGAGGCACACTTCAGATATCACAGTAAAACATCACCACGGAGCTTCTGCATGAGGTTGGGCTCCTCCAGCGCTGAGTAGGACACCACCACCAGCCTCCTTTAGCCCAAGCAGCTCTGACAGCCTGCTGGAGATTTTAGAACCAAGATGGCTGGATTTGTTCGACAGCTTGATTTTATAGATGGGGTTAGTGTTGCCCTAAATGCATAGATATCAGTAGAGATTCATTTCCAGGTGTACTGGAAAGAGGTGCAGTGACTCTGTGTCAGGTCAGGAGAGGCTCGGAGGGGGAACCCTGTATATGAAACAGATCTTGTTACATAACACACACCACAGAATTTCTTTACTAAAGTATTTATTTTTTGACTATGTTGCTGTGTATTAACTCATATATACATGTATATTCCACATCATCATCATGATTACCTACAGCACTGAAAAAAATATTTTCGCTACAATTAAAAGCATTCAAGTACACACACACACATACCTTGTAAAATGTATGTATGGTGAAGCCTCAGTTTTTTCAGCTTCTAGACATTTTTATTTTCAGCACTTAAGAAGCTTCAGCAGTATCATTTGAAAAACACAAAGAACTGGCTTACGAGAAATGTATGAAAGTATGAAAAATAATCCATTCTTCTTAAATAATCTTTTTGCTCATATCGTAAGTAATCGGTACGGAGCCCCAATAGGTGTTATGATAGAAAAAAATATTGTCCCATAGTAATGCGTGGGCTCGAGTTAGTAATTTGTGCGCTCAAATTAATCACCACTTACAAAGCACGATTTAGTCATTCGACCGAGCACATTACTAACTCAACAGCACAGATTACTAACTCGATGGCACGAATTACAACTCCAGCGCACGGATTAATAAACGGAGCGCATCAATTAACTTAAGAGCACGCATTACTATGAGACTATTTTTTTTTCTACCATGGAAGCCGTAGGAGCTTTGTAAATAGTCACTTCCAAGAGCAAAACAATTCGCTGTTTATGGTGCGTTAGCACACTGATGCACTTTTTTAGTTATTTGCTGCCACCTTGTGGTGCAGTATGTCATTGCTCATAGTGGAAGATTTATGAAGGACGCTGCTGTGGAATAGTAAAACACCATGCATATTTGGACTGCCTGCTTTTGGGCGATCCGACAGGGCAATAGATCATAATCGCCGCCCAGTGGTGGTCTGTGCTTTGCAGCTTTTTTATTTATTACATTTACAAGCACAAAGAAAAACAATTGACACTGATATTTGTACTCAGTATAATCCCTAAATCACAGTGAGATCAAACAAAATGTAAACAATGTTTTCCATGAGACCACATAAATGCAGAAGGTGATATGTGTATATATGACCAGTGTTTGAAGGCATATTTCAGATGCAAACTAAATCAAATGCAAAAAGCTCAAACTATGCACTGCGCAAAATGCACGCCAAACTATGCCAGCTGGACCTGTTTGGGTTTAAATATATTCCTATTTGCCAAAGATATTGAGTCATACCTAAGTATGCTTTGATATTCGATCAGCGAATATCAGCTGACTTTGAGATGTCCTCGAGGTTTGCAGTATTGAAAGCCACACATGTATGATGCTGTTTTCTGTCTCTTTGCATATGAGTCCTTTCCTTCTCTCTCTTACTTTAACTTTAAGGATAAATTCTAATTTTACCCCAAGATCATATGGAGGTTACATACGAGAGGGAACAAAACATTCTAATTTGACAGTAACCCTTGCTTTTTCAAATGATAGCAAGGCAGCTGAATTGAGTATTTTCATTATGATACATACTTCCAGATAATAATTAAAATTTAGTGAAGAAGGTGCACCTCATGGCCCTCTTCTTAAAACTAATTCTCAGAGCTCTAACTAACCCTAACCCTAAACCTAACCCTAAACCTAAACCTAACCCTAACCTTACCACTGACACCTTTTGAGAAATTTTCTGGCATTTATATTGCTGGGCTTCTATCTGTGATCCGTCTTTGACAATGAGAGTTATCCTACTCATCAGTATTATATCCAGCATGACAAAGCCATTTGTGTGAAGAAGGAGGAGCTGAATGGACAGTTAACACAGTGAACATGAACACATGTTCACCGCTGTTTATCCAGGTGGTTAATGACCTGAAGCATGTGAATGTGCTGCTGTGGCTGTACATTATGTTGGTCTGTGTTCAAATTACATTATATTGTACGGCATTGTTGTTTCTGAAAGATTCAAACAATAAAAGCAGCGCTGAATGACAGCTGTGTGAAAGAGTGTATCTTTTCTTTACCCTGGTCCATGTGGACTGTGGTGAGCTGCTATTTTGTACAAGACAGATGTCTGGAATGACCAATGATTAAAAATGGTTAGATGGATGGAATATTCCTGTAAACTGAAGCTTTGCTGTCTTTTTGTCAAGAGCTCAGGAAATGCTGTTAAATAAAATCAACTTCCATTGACCTGACTTGAAGGTAGAGTGAGTTCATTTTTAAATTTGTGGACATATTAATGAAAATCTATCTCCAGGCACCTGACTTTGGATTATTGAGTTACTATGTCACAATAAATGTAACCCCCACGTTGTATGATTGGACTGGAAAGATGCAATACATTAGCTGTGCACTTGGTGTCAGCATTTGTCTTTGAAAATTGGGTCATGGCTTGAAATTCAATGCTTACTTCAAGGACATATTAAAATATCTTATTGACACTGTATCTCCCCAGTGTCACCGCTGAAATTTATGTAGAAGATATTTATGGAGAAATTAACTCTTGGTAACATTTATCTTTCCTTAGAAAATATATGGAGTCACTGCATACTGAAACAGTTCTTGAGTCAGTTTCAGCAGTCTATCCATACTGTGAGTTAACAAGGAAACGTGCCTCTCTTGCTGACATAATGAGACATACTGTAGGAGAACACAGCATGTCGCATTATTTGATTCACGTAACTCATCATGTTTATTATTTTTCATAAGATATCATTCATCAAGAAGGCAGGCTGCACACTGCTGCCTAGTCACAGAGAATACAGGATGTAGAGATGCTGTGTGTGCACGTGTGTGTGTGTGTGCACGTGTGTGTGTGTGTGTGCACATGTGTGTGTGTGAGTGCGCGTGTGTGTGTGTGTGTGTGTGTGCGTGCGTGTAAGTATATGCTGTAACTTGGAGACCACTTTGGCAAAGATAGGGGTCCTGCCACCCCAAAGAATGCATCCCTGGAACAGCCCAAGGAAAGAAAGCTGGTGAACATGTGTTGCTGTTACTATGGAGACAACTTTCAGAAAGCGGCACTGGGCACTTTGGTCATGCAGGCGCAAGCGGTCACGCGGAACGGGGGCTGTGAGGTCCAGCGTGGGACTCCAAAGCCTTCACTCTCGCTCTATGGTGCTTCCAGGGAATGCCGGCTGCCCTACCTGCTGCCAGCACAGCTTTCTTCACCCAATTTCTGCCAGAGGCTGGAGTTAAGCACCAAGACCATTGAGCCCCACAGGCCTGGGTGCAATTACAGATGCATGTGAGCTCCATCACTCCAGGCCCCAGAAATAGCAGGCATGAGCTGAGATGTGTGTGCGCGTGTATGTGTGTGCTTGATATGGGCATGTGCATGTACATACGTATCTGTATGCAATATTCACATCTTTATTTGTATGTTTATGTTTCCTAATCGAATACCTTCATTGTGATTTACTGTTATATAGCACCCTTCCTTTTACATTGTGCCCTACTCCATATCAAAGCCAGAAGCACATATATCTAGTTCCAGTGCATGTGGACTGGATTACCAGTACCTCTTTCAAGTGAATATCATCTGTGATCTGTCATTCAGCTTCCATCATGGACCCCATCATGTGACAGGAAAGGGGGGAGAGAGCCTGTAAAGGCCATACCTCCCGTATGGTGACGGGAGTGTCCGTGGGGGTCAGGTAGGGGACCTGGATGGGGGCCTGCTGGGGGGGTGGGGGGGTTGATAGAACCCATGCCATCGACTTTAAATGGGAGAGACCACCTCCCCCCAAGCAGCTGAACACCAACAGACAATGCTTCTACAGTTGGACAGCCCTGTCAGATCAAACGGGATGTCTGAAGATGCGGGGAACTGGACGAGGGTTCATCATAAATTCCACGGACGATACACAATGACCCACCGCATTCACAGCGTGCCCACTATAAAGAATGCACACATAAGCACGTTCCCCACCTCTGTATCACTTTATAAAGCTGGCCAGCTGGGCATGTTCAACTTTGCAAAGCTGAATGGTAGATCAGTATAAAAAGACATCTGATTGACTGAAGGTGTCATAGGAATGCACCTGAAGAAAGTGCTGATAAGCTGATTGACTTGATCCTTCCTTCTCAGCTATAGCATCTGGGGTGTTTTGCTGTGAAGATGATGATGGCATTTCTTTCCCCAGCAGTGAATGTCATGTATGCTTAGTTCTGCTGAAACAGCAAAGAATCAGTATTACATGTACTTTTGGCAGAACGTAAATTGTGAACAGACGTGTGGAGCGTGTCCAGCCAGACCAGCGGCAGACTGCAGAAAGCACACTAACAGGCCAGGATCCATCCACATGTCATCAGGCACACAACTCCTTAGTACCTACCTAGGAGGGGTGTCTGTGTGTTTGGGGAGGGCCAGCTTGTCCTTGTCTAGGGCCCCCTCAAGACCGGGACAAGAGAGAATGAACTGGGGAGGACACAGAATTAGTGTGAGAGGCAAAAAGGGCTCCAAACTTAATCATCTACACGTGACACGCATGACCTTTGAACTGAGCACCGTCAGGATCACATGGTGAATATGAGGACTGTTTTTAGCATGTTCTTAGGGACGATATTAAAAACAACCTTCCAAATATTGTGCAGGTCCCCTCTGTACCACCAAAACAACTCTGACTCATCAAGGCATGGACTGCACAACACCTCTGAAAGTGTTCCGTGGAATCTGGCACCAAGATCCATTAAGTTGAGAAGTGGGGCTTTCATGGTTCAGATGTTTGTCCAGCACATCCCACAGATGCCTGATTAGATTGAGATCTGGAGAACAAGTCACCACTTTGAACCAGGGGCACTGGAAATGGGGGAGACTGGGCTAAATGTGTCCTCACCAATATTGGCAGATGCCCCTCTTTCTTCCAAAAAGAATGAACATAAATTTATTTAGGGCTGAATGATACTGGAAAAAAACCTACCTGCAGTGTTTTTGGGCTTTGCATAACGGCACTATCGGATGCATTTATATTATGCTACGGATGAAACAGTTCAGACATATTAGGAGTGTGTTCCGTAAGAGTGTCCCTCCTCTAATCTGTGTGTTACTGAGGCCAGTTTGCTGCAGATGCAGGACATGAGGACAGGGCATATATGATGCTATCCTTATGTTTTTGCCTGTGTTCCCATTGCACAATATACATAACACCCCCCCCC
>JAODKF010000001.1:53150000-53160074 GCA_026779585.1 Mormyrus proboscirostris
AACATACGGGTACTGACAGAGAGAATAGGGGATAGTCAGTGGTAACATACGGGTACTGACAGAGAGAATAGGGGATAGTCAGTGGTAGGCATCCTGCTGTGATAATACTCCTCTGTTAGCCTTGTATTATGTGTGTCTGTTACAGAGTTTACTTGTGGGGATACATAGATCATTTGGCTGCAATGTCCAGCCCATCCTGCCTGGAGCTCCAGACCTAAAACTGCATTCAGCTTTCTTTTTGTGATTAAACTTTCTTTAATTATGATTAATTACAGTATAACAATAAATGAACGTACCCTTTTATTCCGTGATGGACAGACACTTTTCCTGCAAAACCTGGACGGCCAATCATTCAAAACAGATAGACTGGTTGGTGTACGGCTGCATGGAGATATACCTTTGCTAATATATAGGACCAAGCTGGCCTGTGCAGTATGCAGGATATAATTACCCTCAAGCTTTACTTTCAAACATGAAAGGCCCAAGGCTTGAACTAGGACAGCTGAACAAGTAGGCCTTGGGATGCCTGAGTTACCAAGACAACAGGATGCAGTTATAAAACGGAGCAGGAAGGGGGGTAACGAGTACATGCATTTAAGTCTGATCGGGCTGCGGATTCCAAGTATCCCAGCTTCTCCTTTCCACTCATCACCACTCATTTGTATGGAGAAGAACACAGGAACATGGGGATGGGAAGACAGAGCAGCATACAGTCACAGCTACACCCACAAAGAGATAGACACACACACACACACACACACACACACACATCCACTCTTCTTCCACATCCATCTGGACATGCCTAGGCCCCAGTTTCTGGGCTCCTAGAAATGGATGAAGGTATAGAGCTACTTTCGCAGGGGCCTCAGCGGCTCTGTTTCCAGACCGCCGAGGTACTGGCTGCAGTTGGGGTTGCCCCTCACCATAGGGGAATCCGGGATCTGCTGACCCGTGTAGGGGTTCACACACCAGCACTCGCCTCTCTGTCCAGCGACTGACATCTTGCACTGGATGCAGATGAAAGAGAAAGTGGTAAACTGACTCCTGGAGGGGGTGCTCTGCTGATATAGCTTAATAAAGTGAACAACTTACAAAAATTGGTCAAAAAAGTATTACATGTATAATGAGACACAATATCAGCTAAACACTTGCCACAAGGCAGCTTTGAGCAGAGGTGCCCAACTCCTGTCCTGGGGGGCCGGAGCCCCGTGTAGCTTTAGTTCTTTCCCTGTTCACCATAAATGATTCAACTTAAGAGCTGTGTGGTAATTAGCACAAGGAGTTGAATCAGGTGTGTTAAATGAGGGGAAACCCAAAGATGTGCAGGGCTCTGCCCCCCCAGGACTGGAGTTGGGCACCCCTGACAGAGGATCCAGACATGCACGGGGGATATAATTTGAGAATGCACCGAAAACTGTTTCTATAGGGTGCTTCCTCACCATCCCAGCTCTCTGCCTTCCATGATGTCATAAGCTCACCTGCTTCAAGTTGTACTGGCCCTTTTTGTCACAGTTTGGTATGTGCACTGCATAGAGGTCCTCCAGAGGCCCTCGGGTCTCACTGAAGGGCATCTTGGAGATCCGCTCCAGAGCCTGGTCCAATTCCTGCTGACACTGGGTCTGCCCGGCCCAAACAAACCCAGATAAAGGAGTTAGGACCAGCTGGATTCCCCCTTGTTCTGCTTGTCCTCCCAACACATGCAGTACACACTTTGCAAGTAGCAACCTGATATATGCCGTATCCACCACAAGAGGGAACTCTTGTGCCATGTGGGGAAAGAGCTAAGAATACAAACAGGCCAGTGTGTCAGGAGGCTAGAAACCATTTACTCGTCACAAAGGAGGCAGCCCCAGACAGGCTGGTTCCAACCTGTAACCAGCAGTGATCACTTACTGGCTTCAGGCAAGGTGATTTGCCATCATCCACTTTACTCAGCTTCATTTTGCTCTTCATTTCCTGCCTGTGCAGCCACATCGCAGCCTTCTTGGCCCCCCCCCACGGGCTGTCCTTGGGTGGCCTCTTTATGGTAGGCACCTCTGTCTGAGCCCCCTCCACTGGGTCCTGGACCTGTACTGATAACAAAATCCAGAGCGCACCATCCCACTGTAATCACCCATCAATTACTCGTATAGACTTTTTATGATTATGTTTAATTTACAAATTATTTTAAAAAGAAGAATATCCCAGGCAACGGGGAAATGTGAGATGCTGGGGTACATCTGGGGCTTTGAATGAACAGGAAATGGGTGCCTCTGGTTCAAGTGCCTATCATACAAGATGCAGAACACATTTCAGAGATGCAAAATATTGTGGTCTGACCAGGTTCACCTGCTCTTTAACAGACTACCATGTGGCTCCAGCTAAACATATACTGATATTAAAGATGGTCGACTGGTGCCAAGTATAGTGGTTCCAGAATCTCAAAAACAGCCACATTCCTTGGATTTTCCTGCACTACAGTGTAGGACTGCAGCTGAAAATGATGAAGATGCATCGTTTTTAAATTATTTTAATAAAATTACCTTCGTGGTTTCTTAAATGCTTCAATTGATTCATTATAATAAATGCTCTCCTTTAATTTCACTACGTAAAAAGTGGGAATTATAGCTCAAATTATCACGGAAGAAGAAAGTGGTTTTACCTGGCGCAAAGTGCGATGGTATATTCGGCGGTACTAGCGGTATGCGCGAGCACCGAAAGAAAACAAACGGGCGATATTCTGGAACGCCAGAAAAGGCAAAACCACTGTGTCGTCTATTCATGTTTATTAAATTACCATTACGTGGAGCTTTTTGATATCTTTTGTACTTGTAGCTGCTAAATACATTCATTATTAAAGTCATAAAGTTGAAAATGTTTAGACTAAAATCTGGGTTTATTAATTCTAAGTTGATTGATGGTGTGCGTTTGTACGCATTGGGTTTGCAGGGACCAGTGTCGTTATCGAAAACTAAAACTTGAATTGAAAACTGACACTAAACAGAAAATAATTCGTGAACTGAAATATAAATGAAAACTTTAATCTGCAAAAAGTACCGCCACACACCAACGTCTTTGTACCTTGCGTAACCACAGAATCTCCTACTTTTAAAGATGTTGTGGCTGCTTATTTCTGCCTTCCTTCATCGCGACTTCACTGCACGCTTATCGCTTGTGTGCAAATGGCATACTCCGCTTATTTAATATATTAAGCATGAGGATACGGCAAATTTACACAGATTACTATAACTTTGGGGCATCACAATACGCATCTCATTAATATTTTAGTCATACTACTAATCTGCTTATCGAATTCTGGGCAAAAATAATGTTCATATAGTGCCAGAATACATTATCTAAAGCACTGCAATGGCATACATTTGTCGTCAAAATTAACTTAAATTAAACGGTCAAGTTGATTTTCTGGAGGAAAATTAATTGTTTAGATTACTCGACCAATCGATAAAATAGTTGGTAGATTAATATATAGAAAAATAGTCTATGTACTGTATAGTGGCAGCCTTATTAGTGTCTAGAGGTAGGTGTGATGAACAAAAAATATCCAGGCAGCAGAAGTTCATGGGCAAAAAAAAAAAAACATCAGAGGGAGAACATTCAGATTTATTAAAGCTAACAAAGGCCAAAAGTACAACAACAACAACAACAAAAAACCAGCTCAGTACAACTGGGGCATACACAAAGTCTCCTTTGGAAATACAGCTTAAGCAGTGAAGCAGTTCTGAGGCAAAAGCGGGACCTACTGAGTATGTTGTACCTAAGACACCTAATACAGTGGGTCCAACCTGGAGTAGGGATGCCCAATAGGATGAGTCCTGCCCAGCCTTGTGTATCTAATAAAGTAGGTCCTATCTGGTACTTAGTAAGGATAGCTAATAAAGTGGGTCCTACCTGGTACTTAGTAAGGTGCAAAAGGAAGTGGGTCCTACCCAGTCATACCCTGGTGTATTTAATGAAATGGGTCCTACCTGGTACTGCGTAGATGTACCTAAAGTGGGGCCTTCCTGGTACCAGCCAGGTGTATCTAATAAAGTGGGTCCTACTTAGTACTAAGTAGGGATACATAATTAAATGGATCCTACCCAGTACCTAAAAAAAGTGATCATTGAGTATAATCTGATTAAAAGGGAATGTAGTTGGGCAGCACAAACACAGAGGGGAAGTTGGGTACAAACGCAGAGGAGGGACAAGGACACAGTGCAATCCTGACATTTGCAGTCAGTGTGTCCTTCATAGTGTCTAGAACTCTCCATCTAGCAAGAATTCAGAAAACCAAGATGATCTGAGACAAGATAAAATAGGAAAGTCATGTTTGAGACAGATATGAGCCTGAGAAAGATATTTATACACAAGGGTCCCTCTAGTTCATTAAAGGTAACTTTCATTCACTCATCACCTTCGTATGTGATAATGAACTGGGATACTGTCTTGGGGGATATTATTAAACCACACAGAAAGATTAGTTCTTATAGTACTCAAAAGGAGGGATGGGTATTTTTTTTAGTTAAAGAAGCACAGTATTTTATTTTGCTTGCCAGAACATTCCATGGTAATGGCTTACACAAGCAGGTTGCACTTGCCTTATTGTAAGGTGAGTGGCATGTCTCATGGAATCATTTTTTTCTTTGTCGTTGAACTTGAACTGCAGGTTCATATGAAAGTGGACCACAGACTTCATGTGGATACACCCTCCCTCTGACCAGCAAGCCTTTGAAGCACCTTCCACACTGATTTGCGTGAGCCCAGATCCAAAAGATAGATAACATTTTCACATAAAGAGGGAGAAGTAAATCTATATATAAAGCTGTGGAACATCTAACTTCCTTGAAAGGTTAGATGTTCCATCTAACCTTTCCTTCTCGAAGAAGCATCTCACTTTTATAGTACTCAATAGAAAGTGTGTTCTCCACTCTAAGACATCATATCTGTTCTTGTTTTTGGTTCATTCCAAGGACACATTTGAAGAACAAGTATGTATAACAATTTCCCTTCTCTGAACTTCTACAAAATAAACACACATTTAAGAAACCAAACATTTTAAGAAACTTTTGTTTTGAGTTTTAATTTATTTTGATTTTCCTGGGATGGAGTTAGAGATCACTGACTGCAGTGTTACTGTTTGCCCACTTACATGCCTGCGTGGGTTTGCGTGACTGCAGTGTTACTGTTTGCCCACTTACATGCCTGCGTGGGTTTGCGTGACTGCAGTGTTACTGTTTGCCCACTTACATGCCTGCGTGGGTTTGCGTGACTGCAGTGTTACTGTTTGCCCACTTACATGCCTGCGTGGGTTTGCGTGTGCCACCCACACCAAGATTAGGGCCACAAATGTAATGCAGATTTTTCTGAAATTGCACCATGTCTGTGAATGTTTAACTAGCTGTGTCAGAGCAGAGAATGTCTGAAGTGCCCTGAAGAGGAAACTCTGTTTCCTTTTTGCATTCAGGAAAGAGAAATTCGCATATTGTACTATGCCCTGTAAATATGAATGACCCTTAGGAGCTGAAAAGCCAGAGGCAACACAAGCGAATGTAAGTAGCACTTCTTAACCACAGTCTATCACTAACACTGGCACCCTGTACCAATGAGTGACTGCTAATATGCTTTTTATTATTATTACGCTAATCTGTCCTGGCTGCTTGAAAGGTGGTTTTCATCCCAAGATGTCTTGTTATTGTCATGCGAGGAGATGATGCTCCTTGGAGTTTAAGAAGCCAATCCCATCTCATAGGACGTGCCCTTGAGAAACAGAGGAGAAAGATCGAACCTCTTCACCTTCCCACAGACACCTTTAACAGCAAGAGGTGATAGAAATGGCGGTTTCAAATAGTAAATGAGGGATGTTTTATCAAGATGTGAATCGCTGGCCGAGGTTCTACAAGAAAACAAGCTGAACCAGAAACAAGGGCAGCACAGCAACAGCACCGTGAATCACCCTCTGGAACGTGGCATGTGCCGACGGCGCCAAAAACCACACCGCAGAACGTCAGCACTGTGGAGAGAGCTCCCCCTTCCCGTGGCCCCACACTCACAAGTACCTCAAAACATTTTCAAAACACTCCTCTGAACGCAGCCAAAGCCAGCATGTTTGTGCGTTGTCCTGGAAGCTTGTCAGTAAGGTATCTGCCGAGGGGCCAAAGCTCCTCCCTCCACCGTTAAGGCTCTCAACCACCGAGAAGCCTGACAACCTGCTGACTCTGGGCGGTGTGGAAGGTGCAGCCCACCTGCTGTGGGTGGTACTAGGGCCATAGAGAAGGCCAGATTGGGTGGTGGGGTGGCTCAGTGAGATGGATGCCTGTACCTGTGATCATCATAGGGTCAGCAGAATGGTTTTTACTGTTTACTGTTTTTATTGTTTTTCCCCTAAGCGAGTCACTGATACTCCAGTTGACCCAGTCTGTTTTGTGAACCATACATCACTTTGGATAAAGCATCTGCTAAATAAATAAAAATGAGGGCCTCCATGTGGTTGTGCAGTAAAAAAAGTCACAGGTCTCTTTAAAAAATGTTTCATTTATTGTCCTGCAATGCGCACACTGAAGTAACGCATCAGGCAACACAATTGCAAAAATGGGTCACAGTTCAAGGTCCACCATACAGATCAATGCCAACCTGTTTTTTTCCAGTACTATTCTTTGTTAAGTCTGGCCTCAGCAGGAATCTTGATATTAAAGTCCAAACTACTCCCAAATGAGGACTGCATACACAGGGAGCTTGTTGCTCCTGGACACATTGCTTGTTTCTAGGAACAGTGTTATTGCCAAACCCCAAGAGGGAAGTCACATCAGCACTCTGAAGTCTGCAGGCCTTTTACACTGGGGGAAAACGAATTAGTGAACAAACTAACTCCTGATGACACAAAACTAAGTGGGCTGGGCATTGGGATATGGGAACACACATCATGCACCAGATAGTCCGAAAGGAACGGGCGATCCCGTTTACCTTCAGAGGTTTGGCCAGCTGATCCTGTGGTCATGTGATGTCGACACATGTAACAAAAGGGTCGGGGAGGGGGGTGCAAGGGTAGTGGGAGTTTTTTTTCTGCAGGAGGTTGGCTAACAACATTTACTTTGTGAGAACGCCATGTATTGCGCTGTGCCGTTTATTTAAACCAGAAAGATCCAGAGTTAATGCGCACTTACATAATATTACGCGACAGAGAGAAACAGTCAGAGAATAAAGAGCAAAGTGCATTTCCTCCAAGCCCAGCATACTTTCTATGTCACTGAGGTTCACGCCATCCGATACCCCATCTTAGAGAAAGCAAGCGCTTTCCAGCATGCTGAATTTCAATCTGGGGCGATAAATCGGCTTCATGTGGAGGTGTGTCAAGCATGCCCTCTAAGGTGCCGATCTGCTGTTCGTGCGCAATTGGAAACCTACAAACGGAATTACTGTTGATGCACATGCCTGTAAGTCCCGATGCGCAGGCGAGCAGACTCACCACTGCTCTCACGGCGCTCCGGACCTCCCGTGGGCTCAGCTTCCACCCTGCGTCCGCAGGTCCCCAGCCCTTGCACCAGCTGCTCCAGCGGCAGGTCGGAGCCTGGCTCCGGGTAGCAGCGCAAGCCGCTGGAGCAGCGCGGCGTGTAGACGCCGCAGAGCTCGCCGAGGCGCCGAGCGCACACGGGGCAGCAGCCGCAGCCTGGCTCCCGCACCACCTCTGCGCAGCTCCCAGTCAGCTCCGGGCACTCCGCCTGGCGCTCGGCGCTGCAGCTGGGGCACCGGAACACCACTTCCCCGGACAGGTCCACCCGACGCACGGCCAGGCTCAGCATTAAGGCGTAGGCGACATGCATGTTCCAGATCATATCTCACAAACGCCGAAAGGGATCTCCGTAGGCTTCAGGTGGAGAAGCGCGACTGTGTGTGCAAACAGGTGAAGTGTGGAGAAAAGCAGCGAGGTCCAGCGACGGGCTGCAGGGTCCTACCATCGGTCATGTTTCCCTCCCATCCTTGCTCGCTAGACCTACTGTAATATGCGATGACGCTCGCGAAAGCTTCTGGGTTTAATTGACGAGCCTAGCAGCCGTGTGTCTGTTTTGTAATATTTTCTACTTATGAAGTTTCTGGAATAAGATAAGCATATAGGCGTGCGTGCGAGGCTACATGATATTAATCTATTCGGTATCAAATCAAAGTTTATTTAACGGTATATCGTTACCCTGATCAAAATCAAAATTTTGATGTTTATTGAATGTTTACGGCTATCGTACCATCGTATGGTAGAAAAATCGGAAAGTGAGGGGCATTTGTATTTCATTTAAAAGCAAAATGGAATTCTTAAAACAGAATTATATGCACAATGTATAATCGAATGCATGAAAGATATTAATGGAACATGTACCCTGTGATGAGTTGGTGCCCGATCCTGGGTTGTTTCCTACGCCTGTAGCTTCTGGGATAGGCTCTGGACCCCTACGACCCAGCATAGGACAAGTGGGTATAAATCTTCCTTATGTGACAGTCCCCAGAAAACAAGTATCCATAGTGGAGTGTGAAGCCCTCATCAAATCAAACAGCATTGAACTTCATAGCCAAGTAAGAGTTCACAGCATTGCAAGCAATGACAGGTGCTCTGACCTCCCCCAGTCACATGTATTTGACTTCTGAAGATATTAGCACACAGGTGCAGAAGGAAGCTGCCACAAAGCATCGTGGGAAAGGTTTGCTTTCATCACACACAGAGTCAGAGCCATTAAATGACACTTTTAAAATCCTAACAGGGATTACCACATCTTTAGGCACCAACTATGCGGTGGTCGTGTATCCTGTATCCTTGGAAATAAACTCATTACTTATGCCATGTTGAGGTGGTAAGTACTGGTGCAGCATTTTAACAATAATGCTGCTGGTTCTTCGCTGCCCACAGCTGCCCTTCAACTCCTCATACTCACCCGTAGCCAGGACCATCATTTCACTTTCTCTCTGTGAGACCTACAATAAGCACAGCTCCTCTTCCATCCAGACCACGATTACGACACCATCCTGGTGCCTCTTGCCCTGTCTA
Source organism: Mormyrus proboscirostris (assembly GCA_026779585.1). Lineage (NCBI taxonomy): Eukaryota > Metazoa > Chordata > Actinopteri > Osteoglossiformes > Mormyridae > Mormyrus > Mormyrus proboscirostris. The sequence goes on from JAODKF010000001.1 coordinate 53,159,008, forward strand.
GCTTCTCAAAGGCGCTGAGATTCTGCTTTAAACAAGATGACCAGGGCTCCTGAAGGTTCATACATGGTTTCAGCATTTTCCTGGTCCGTACCTTCAGAGTTCTCTCTAATAAATCCACTTATCTCTGGACCTCTTCAGATGTTCTGAGTTTCGTATTCACCCTTTCAGGAATAAGACTAGCTTTTGTGGGAAACATTTGGCAGCAGCTAAAGGCCTTTGAGAACCAGGACTTACACTCCCTCTGGGTTCAGACACCCAGGATGCGTCCTCCAGTGCGGCTATATCAAAGTAGCCTGCAACACCGGCCACGGCCCTGGGAGGCTCAGTTTCATTCGGAGTCCCATGTACAGCTGATCTGTGGCTTCTGCCTGACAGATAACAGATGTGTGTCCGCAAGGGTCTGCAAAGTGATTCCAGACAGCCTGTATTTTTGTTCCAGAGCTAACGTTTCCTGCGAGAGGCACTGCATCACAGGGAAGTGGAAAAGTTTACATGAAACCACCCATGGAAATTTGTCTGGTTACAGTTCTATTAGCATCATATTTTGTTGTGTGTCGCTTAGCAGCTGGATGTTAACGTTTGTAGGCATTCCGTTTAATGCGAAGAAACTGAGCATTAAGTTAGTGCCAATGCGTTTCCAATTTCCGTTACCTCACTGAGCCCAGGCGAGGGCGCTGAGGCGTTCATTTAGATAGGCACGCACTTAGTGCACAGATTCAAACATGTGGTCTCTGTTTAGCTCAGACTGCTGCTTGAAATGCAGCAGAGCTGGAACAAAAGAGGAGGAGCCCAGGAGGATCTTCAAATGTGGAAAGCCATGGTTTGGTGGGGCAGGAGTGGTGAGATAGAGCTGATTCAGGATCCACTATGACTGGTTTACATCGTACATACAGTTAGGTCCATATATACTTGGACACTGGCACAAGTTTTACTGAAATATATTCCAATTGAAGTGATACAATGGGCATGGACATAAAGTGCAGACTCTCAGATTTCATTTTAGGGTATCAGCATAAAATTGGGTAAAGGGCTTAGGAGTTTCAGCTCCTTAATATGTACCACCCTCT